>JAJOZX010011368.1:0-32500 GCA_023014485.1 Bathynomus jamesi
TGTATATATATCATATATGTATATCTATATGTCTATATATCATATATGTGTATATATACTTGATATATATATATGTATATACTATATATATATATATATATATATATATATATCTATATATATAGATACACTTACAGTGCCCGCGAAAAGTATCCGATCACCCTTGAAATTTGTATTTTTTACATAAAAACAATGTTTAAATGTATACTAACCTTATATTAGTATTTGTCATCTGTCCTTTGGTTTGGATGACTTGTTCTAGACGTTTTGGCATGGATTTAATCAAGTTTTGACAAACTTCCACTGATATTTCCTTGCACCATACCTTTTGATGGCCTCTTGTAATTTTTCGACTGAGCCAGTGTCGTGGCATTCAACCTTATTTTTTATTATTAGCCACAGATTTTTCTATCGGATTGAGATCTGGACTATTACCAGGCCAATCCAAAATATCAAATTTATTGTCAGTAATCCATTTTGTCACTATTTTGGCCCTGTGACATGGTGCACCATCATGCATGTATGTTTTTGTCCTTTGGATTGCCATTGCCATTGGAAGTTTATCCTGTAGCATTGCTAAATACCGTGCACCATTCATAGTTGTGTTCTTCGGAAGAAAATATAAGTTTCCACGCCCATAGTAACCGAAACAACCCCAAACCATCACACTTGGAGGGTGTTTCATTGTCTTTAGGGTGTATTTAGGGTCCATCCTATTTGAGCCAATAGGCCGGCGAACCTTTTTGGACAACTTCTGAATGTCAAAATGTCGACTCATCGCTAAATAAAACCTTCTTCCAGTCATCAACAGTCCAATGAATGTATTTTTTACAAAATGCGACACGTTTTTTTACGCATTTTTTCATTAATGAACGGTTTCTTAGCAGCATGGCGAGATGGTAATCCGAGTTCTTTTGGAGCCGCTCCTGGATAGTTCGTTCAGAAACACCAGATAACAAATTATTCATATTAAATTTTATTTCTTTCGCAGTTATTGTTGGGTTTTTCATACTAAACGTTTCATAAGTTTGTCTGTTCGCGAATTTGTTTTTCTCGGTCTGCCAGATCGTTTTTTAGGGACTGGCGTGGTTAGGCCACCATTGTTCTTCGCCCGTGAAACCCATAAATTAACGGTACTTTGGGATATGTTTAATTCCTTAGCTATCTGTCTCTGTGATTTCCCATGCATGCAAAGCAACAATAGCACCTCGACAATCACTCTTAAGTTGTTTTTTAGCACACATTATATATAAATTTTATTTACACCACTTTCTGTAAAAAAAAAAAATATCAAGAAATTTACACAAACAGTGAAATCTGACAAATTTGAGACACAGCCACCCGCAACGAAGGCTACCAGAACACTAATTTGAGAATGCGTTGGATAGCTCTCATATCAGCGAGCAACCTCAAAGTTACCAGATGTCGCTAGAACAAATAGAAAGTGAATTACGTGTCTCTGAATATCAAGGGAAAATATTGTATTTTCTTGAGTGATCGGATACTTTTCGCGGGCACTGTATATATATATATGTGTATAATATATAATATATGTATATATATATGTATACTTATATATATATATATACATATATTATATATATATACACATATATATATATATCTATATATATATATTAGGGTGGTCCAAATCCATAGGGGGAAATTTCAAATTGTCTTAGATAGTCTCCACAAGTGTGGTTTTTGTCCATTTAGTGTCCACATGGTCTGTGCAAAATTGCAGCGTGATTGGTGAATATTTGAGGTCGCCCCACTCTGAATATATATATTATATAATGTACTTTTCTTCCGTAGGTCCGATGGCTCAAACTCGATCAATTCCAAAAGTTTGGCTTCTAGGGATGGCAACTGGAACTTTATCCACATCAAGGCTCCCTACATGCCTTGACGCCCTCCTCTTGGGGCAATACCACCACATCAATCAAAAGCAAACCACCTCCGACAGTCTGAACCAGGCATGCCAGAGGGTGATTGAAGTCTGGACCCGAGCGCGGATCCCAACTCAACGGATCGACTCCTGTGTCCGTAAGCTTTCAAAGCTTTTAGACCGCTACAAAACACTCAAGAAGCACAGGACCAGGCAACGTGCCAGCGATAGAATGAATGAAGACATCTTCAAAGCGGACATCCAGGAACTGTTTGACATCGCAACCAGTGATGCCATGAGCACAATCGTCAACGTTGAGGACCGAAATTTCCTGTCCATGCAGCGCAAGGACGTCAATTCTTGCAGCATGGCTGGCATTGATAAGGAAACGACTACACAAGAGGACAGAAAGCGATCCAGAATGGAGAAGGAAGCCAAGAGAAGGCAAGGCATGAAGCAACACAGAAAGATTTGGAAGAAGCAGGAGTGTCATCAATTGATCTTTCCTCTTCTTCTTCTTCCTTTTTTCGCAAGAGACGACGACTATAGACCATCGGTTCCGATTCCTTCTTCGTCTGAAGCTCCGGCACCAAAGCATCCCAAGAACAAGGTTACGAACATTTTCCAATCTCCAGAAGTCATTGGAGCAATGGATCGCACCAATCTTTCTGACCGGAATGCTGTTTTCGTAACTGGAGCTGTATTACAGGCCGCGGGGCATGATCTGTCTGGGATGACGTGCTCTCGGAGCTCTATTCATTGCTACAGAGAAAGTGGGCGAGAACAGGCAGCTCGAGAAGACCTAGAATCATTCTCTCTAGAAGACCCTGTCCTTCTCCATTGGGACGGAAAGCTTCTCCCCGGCATGAAGGGAAGAAGACGAATGTGCATCGGATAGCAATCCTTATAACATTCAATGGACAGGAGAAGCTGCTTGGTGTCCCAAAGATGAAACAAGGAACTGGAGAAGCACAGGCCCAGGCATGCTTCAAACTATGAAATTATGGAACGTGGAACAGCATGTGAGAGGTCTCGTCTTCGATACCACTGCGTCAAACACAGGTTTACATCGCGGAGCCTGTGTCAGGATTGAAGAAGCATTGGGTCACGAGCTAGTTTGGATCGGTTGTCGACATCATATACTTGAAGTCGTACTTGCTGATGTCTTTGCCTCAATATTTGGCTCAACAGGAAGTCCTGAAACAGCCTTTTTAAGCGATTTCAAAGGAATGGCCCTCTCTCCCACGAAGCATTTGTCTCAGCATCGGACAGCTTGTTCGAGAACCCTCAACTCCAAGAGATGAGAAAAGAGATGCTCACTTACTTACCTAACGCTCTTCAGGCAAGCCAACCTCGTGACAACTACAAGGAGTTCCTTGAACTATCTTTGCTCTTCCTGGGGGAAAGACTGGTGGTCAACTCTTTATCCGAGCTCCGGGTCCCATGCACCACGCGAGATGGATGGCGAAGGCGATTTATGCGCTCAAAATCTACCTCTTTCACTATCAATTCAAGCTCACAGCACGCGAAGAACGAAACGTGACTCAGCTGGCTTTATTTCAGTCTGATTTACGTCAGTACTGGCATGAAGCGCCATGGGGACACAAGCTCCTCTCAATGATCTCAAATGCTGCATCTTCTGGAAAAATATCCACACGGAGGAGCTGCACAAGCGGCGAAGACAGCTCTAAGACGCCACCTGTGGTACTTGTCGGAGCATCTGATTGGACTGGCCTTCTTCATAATAGGATCGATCCTGATACCAAAAGGAGAATGGTTCAACACCTCCAACATCCCCAAAAGAATGGCTGCCCCCGACGAATCGACATGGCGGAAGCTGGTGTTGAAAATGATGTGGCATCCTTCGTCACGAAAAGGACATTGACCCTCTTTGATGCCTTGAAAGTTGGAGGTAAGGAGGAAGCGCGCCAGTTACTTCAAAAATCCACGGGAATGGCCAAATGACAAGAACTACAGGGAACTTAGAGATCGCGCCTTAAAGATGAAAGTCGTCAATGATGCTGCCGAGCGAGGTATTGCTCTCGCACAACGCTACAATGACACTTTGACACGAAACGAGGACCAGAAGCAGTACCTCCTACAACTCGTAGCCGCCCACCGAAAACAGATACCAATACCATCCAAGGCGACTCTGATGCAGAAGAAATAATGAAGATACACCCATTATCATGTCCTATTGTCTTACTGTTTTCTTTCATATTCTTTGAGAACCAAAAAAAATTTAGTTATTCAGTTGTCTATATATTTTCCCAAATTTTCAAAAACGGGGCAAGTGGGGCGACCCCTAAATATTAACCGAATAACGTGAAACTTTGCACAAATACTGTCCACACCAAGAGGCATAAAACCAACCTTGTGGAGAGAACTTAGTCGATGCTTTAACTTTTTGGACCACCCTAATATATACATACATACTTATATATATATATATATATATATATATATATACATATATATACTTATATACATATATATATATATATACATATATATATATATATAGATATATATATAATATATATATACTTATATATATACTTATATATTATATATATATATATATATATATATATATATATATACTTATATATATATATATATATATACTTATATACATATATATATATATATATATATATATATATATATATATATACTTATATATATATATATATATATATACTTATATTATATATATACATATATATATATATATATATATATATATATATATAATTCTATATTATATATATATATATATATATATATACTTATATACATATATATATATATATATATATATATATATATATATTATATATACATACATATATATCTTATATATACATATATATATATATACTTATATATACTTATATATATATATATAATACTTATATATATATATATATATTTATATATATATATATAATTATATTATTGAAGCTTCGGTGGAGAAGGGGCGAACGCAACATTTTCGAATTATGCCACAAAATGCAGTTAAAGTTTGTCAACTTTAAACCTTTGTATTTTTCCGGTTTATTGAAATGTTGTATGAATTTGAACACATATTTGAGTAAAATATTGTTGTGTAATATGTCGATATAATAAACGCCACGAAATTTTACAATATTATTTATTGATAGCTTCTGATGTTAACTGGTGTAATCCATTATTTGGTCCTCTTCGTCGAATGTTGTATTACCTGCTTCACTGTTTCGGTTTCTTCCAGTTCCTTTAACAATCTTGTATAATAGTTCACTGCAGTTGCAGGCATTAGGTCTGATAATTCTTTGAGATCTTTTATTTTTTCCTTAGTTATTGGCAGCAATTGGGAATACTTTGGTTGCAGTGTCTGCTGGGCTAGATTGAATAAACTGACACTGTAGGATTTTTTCCCTTTCTGCAGTCTGACGGGATTGCTATTATCTGGGGTTGTGCGCTATGCAGTAGATATTACGTAGCCTTCTTTGTGTTTGAAAGTCAATATTACTTTCTTGCATCTGTAAATTTAGTAGTTGTTGATTTCCTAATGACAATGCACGTTTTTAGGACGTCAAAATCGAGAAAATCAGCCTGTTTCATTTCTACAACTAGGAAGCGCTGCGAAACGGCTGTAGTTATGGCCGTAACAATCTTTTTTGGTGTAAATAATATTGCTGTAATTATTTTTTATATTTTGTTCAATTTGGCCAAATTGAGCATCACAGGGCATTGTCGAGTGACCAAAGTAGATAGATGTGTTCAATGTGAAGCAATGATGCGGAGTGAATTTCTCTGAGATACATTAAAACCTAAATTTTACCGTGAAAGAGTGCAGACTAACATCTAATTTTTTGCATAGGTAAAGCAAAGGTTCTAAAGGATAATTATACGACAAAAAAACTCATTTTTCGAATTTTGTGGCGTTCGCCCCTTCTCCACCGAACGCGTCATATATACTTATATATTATATATATATATATATATATATATATATATATACTTATATATATATATATATAATATATATATATATATATATACTTATATATTATATACTTATATATACTTATATATATATACTTATATATACTTATATATATATATATACATATATACACATATATATATATATATTATATATATATATATATATATATATACATATATATACACACATATATATATATATATATATATATATATATATATATATATATATATATATATATGCTGCAAACCCACAAGGAAAAAGAAAAACTATTCCAAGGCCTTTTGTGTATTCAAAGCTTCACCTAGTCAGGGAATGATTTCACGTGTTTTATTGTGAAATTCATCCCATATATATATATATATATATATATATATATATATATATATATGTATATCAAAGATAATATAGCGAACGTTATAAAAGTAAAGCACACAATTCCAGAACCGATAGATTTGACTATAGCAGAACTTAAATTGAACGATTTCAAACTTCTTGTTGCGGTTATATATAGGCCCCCTAATCAAACAGCTGATCCGGACGAAGCGTTATATCGTGAACTAAAGCGAATAATCGGTAGTGAGCAGGCTTTAGTTATGGGTGACTTTTATTGCGCTAACGTAAATTACGATACAATGCAGGGAGACGCGGAAGTTAATCGTTTAGTTAATTTTCTCGAGGATAGCTTTCTTATTCAAAAGGTTGGGGAACCTACGAGGTTGGACAGTATTTTAGATTTAGTAATAATTACGGATGATAGGCTAATTACTGATCTTCAAATAATAGAACCGTTGGGCAATTGCGATCACAATATGGTAGAGTTTGTCCTCTCAGTAAGTCACTCGAAACCAGCTAATTCGACTAAAATTCCTAATTTCCAGCACGCAGACTTTAGTAAATTTCGAAATAAATTGTCACACGTCAATTGGGACAACGTGATGGGGAACTCCAACGCAAAACTAATGTGGGAATCGTTCGAAACAATATTTAGGACTATAAATGAGGAATGTGTACCGTACAAAATTAAGCGTGCGAAAGTAAACAACAAACCCTTGTGGTTTACTTCTAGAGTAGGAGATATTATAAAGAGTAGAGATAGGGCTTATACGTCAATAATAGAAATCCAGTAAAAAGCGTCTTGGGGCCTTTGAAAAATGTAAACGGAGATCGTTTCTGAAAACAAGGAAATGGCTACCTTGCTAAACGAATTTTTTATGTCAGTTTTTACTATAGAAGATGTAACAAATATCCCTACGGTCACGGCCATAATACCTTTTGATAATGGTAATATTTTGATAATATAGTGGTCAGTGAAGGGGAGGTAACGCGCTATATTGATAAAATGAAAACGCGTAAATCACCGGGTCCGGATTCCATATCCATACAACTAAAAGAATTAAAAGATAGCATTGTTGTGCCGCTAACAAAGATTTTTAATGCGTCTATTTCTGGGGGGTGCGTACCAGATAATTTCAAGTTAGCAAACGTAACACCTATCTTTAAGAAAGGCGATAAAGGTGCGGCGGGAAATTATAGGCCAATCACTTTAACGTCTGTTGTAGGTAAGCTACTGGAATCAATAATTAGGGATCGTATAGTCGAACACTTAGAATTCCATAAGCTAGTTAGAAATACGCAGCACGGATTTAGGCGAAACAAATCTTGCTTAACTAATCTTTTAGAATTCTTCCAAAGCGTGGTTGACGTTTACAATAGACATCGGGCGGTTGATGTAGTGTATTTAGATTTTCAAAAAGCGTTTGACACCGTGCCGCACAAAAGACTCATTGAAAAAACTGAGGCTCATGGAATCAGGGGTGTATAATAAATTGGCTAGAAGAGTGGTTGCGAGGCAGGAAAAGAGGGTGGTCGTTGATGGAGCGGAGTCGTGTTGGGCTAATGTAGCGAGTGGGGTTTCCTCAGGGTTCTGTATTGGGCCCCTTGCTTTTTCTTATATATATTAACGATTTAGATATCGGCCTAGTCAGTACAGTTTCAAAGTTTGCGAATGACACGAAGCTGGGTGGTAGGGCGATTAATGACGAAGATAGAGGTAAAATTCGGGAAGATCTGAATAAAATCGTTGATTGGTCAGTCACATGGCAAATGAGATTTAATTGTAAGTGCAAAATTTTGCATATAGGTTCGCGTAACGGTAATTTTGCGTATAGTATGTCAGGGAAAGATTTAACAAGAGTAGAGCAGGAAAAAGATTTAGGAGTTATAGTCACTGGTGATTTAAAAGTAGCGAAACAAAGTACAGCAGCGGTCAATAAGGCGAACAAAGTGTTAGGTTTTATAGCTCAAAATTTTGAGTACAAATCGCGCGATATTATAGTTCCTCTTTATAAATCATTAGTTAGACCCCATTTGGAGTACGCGATCCAATTTTGGAATCTGCATATGCGCAAAGATATAGACACAATCGAAAGAGTTCAAAGACAAGCAACTAAGATGATTCCGTCGCTTAGGTCAAAGTCGTACGAGGATAGGCTTAAGGAGTTAAAGTTGACTACACTCGAGACTAGGAGGCTAAGGGGTGATCTAATCCAGGTTTTCAAAATTAAATGGGTTCGATAACGTAGATAGAGATAGCTTTTTCGAAATATCTCATATAATAGGACTAGAAATAACGGGTGTAAGTTGACAAGTAGAAGGTTCGAGACAGTAGTTGCGAAAAACTTTTTTACGCATAGAATAGTAAATAGCTGGAATAGTTTGCCGTAGAAGTAATTAGTAGCACGTCTATAAACATGTTTAAAAATCGATTAGACGCATATGTTGATAGAAAGGGTATAGTTTAAGGTAGTAAAATTAAGGCTTTGTGGGGATAGATCCCACAGCTCAACACAAGTGTTGTGGGATATAGGGAGGCAGCGTCTTGGGTTAGGGGATACTCTCTGTCCTTACACACCCCATTTAAAGAGATTCCTCTGCTGAGCGGTGCCCCCCATAGTACTGTGAGGTATTGAAAAACTCATGATCTTCACTTGCCCCACAAACACCTTTAAATGGGAGACCCAAAATGGGTGCACACACATTTCTACATTACTGTACAGTCTTTACAGCCACACCTACACTTTTCCTCCTAAGTGTATATATTGTAATGTATATGGTTGTAAATTTTGACTTGGTCCGCAATCGATATGGACCGTGACTTGATGGATACCGTAATTAAATTGACTTGATTCTTTGGATCTGATATATTTGCATGTCCGTTATAAATAGATACTAGTACAGTTCCCGCCGCTTCGCTGACGGTTAGACAGGCTAAACTACAAAAAAAAGAACCCAGCCGTGAAAATTTTGAGCTTCACATTGTGTCAACATTTCTGAATCTGGTATCTCCGAAAACCTCCTCACCCCCATTCATACAACTTGGGGGCTAACCCCCTCCCCCATTACCCCCACCCCTCCCCATTACCCCCACCCCTCCCCATTACCCCCCCCCACCCCCACCCTTTCCCCATTGCTAAACTACAGAAAAGAACAGTCATGAAAATCTTGAGCTTCACATTGTCGCCCGTAATACAATTTCTGAATTTTTTTTACAATTTTTTCTCAATTTCTGAAAGTGTGACGGACAGACAGACAGCTCTCTTATTATATAATAGATAGAGTGTAACATGTTTGTGGATAGTAGTCTATTATGACTTGATCCTCTGGATCCAGAGATTCTATCTTTAGTTTTAAATCGATAATTAATTGGTTTTAAATTGATATTTATTTAGTTTCGTAAAAATTGGTCGTTGCCAATTTACCGGCAGTTTTTACATAAATTTCTTATGTTCTTGTGGTTCGGAACCCACGTAAAATTGTAGGTCCCCTCCGCCACCACGGAGGACATACACAATACACGATTACGAACACAGTTAGGTAGACCAGCCATGAGTGGATCCTAGGGTCTTTGTTGGTCTGAAACATTATAACATTATAACAATATATACACAATTAAAAATTAAAGGATTGTGGGAGGAGCATACAAATTTGTATGGAAAAACTCGATTTTTAGCACAAGATCAAATGAATTGTTTCCAACCAATGTTAAAAAAAAAAAAATACAAATTTATACTGGAAATCTTCCCGGGTTTTAGCACTCTGCCCTTCTTGTATATAAAAATAAATTTAAAAATAAAAGTTATTAAAGTAGCATACAAGTTTACCAAAGATTTAGCGTTCTACCCTTCTTATCTAAATCTGTTCTGAAGGGCTTCAAAACAACAGGATCGAGTTGAAAAAGACCTTTGCTTATGTTGAAGTTATTTGTAAGTTGGATAATGGCAGACTCAAGAATATTTATGTTAACAATGTTGCTAGAGTGAAATAAAACTGAAGCATTATTCCAATCAATACAGTGGGATAACTGATAAATGGACAAAAAGGGCACTGGACGATTGTCCTATTCTAACAGAATATTGATGCTGTTTTATACGTGTGTGCAAATCCTTTCCCGTCTGACCTATGTAAAAGGAATCACATTGTTTACAACTAATTTTGTAGATAATGCCTGAATTATTGGTAGGGCTATTTTTTTACTATGATGTTTTTCACAATATTGTTATATGAAAATACTACATTAATATCCAAAAGTTTAAGTACATTAGCAATGCCTAAAAGGCCTGGGAAAAATGGAAGTACTAAAATATTTTTTGACAAAGTACGAGTGTTATTATTGACACGATAGAAAGTTTGTTTTGCTTTGTTGAGACAAGATTCCATAAACGCAGATGGATAACACAGATCACTTCCAATACCGTTGATTTTTTCTAATTCGGCATCGATGTATTCCGGACTGGCGATCCTAAGGGCGCGGAGAAACATTGAAGAAAAAATGGCCTTCTTAGTGGGGGTGTCATCTCCTGAGTAAAAGTGTACGTAGGACAAATTGTTTGTTTTTTCTGATAGATACTAAACTTAAAACCTGGGCTTTCCCTGTGTACACGCACATCCAAAAACGGGATTGAATTGTCTTGTTCCACTTCTAAAGTAAACTTAATGGAGGGGACTTGATCATTTAACTGAAGGAGGAAGTTA
This sequence comes from Bathynomus jamesi, assembly GCA_023014485.1. Taxonomy (NCBI): domain Eukaryota; kingdom Metazoa; phylum Arthropoda; class Malacostraca; order Isopoda; family Cirolanidae; genus Bathynomus; species Bathynomus jamesi. Next base: position 10,917 of record JAJOZX010011368.1, read on the forward strand.
TCCAGGTCACGATTCATGGGCCAGATATACAAAATATCGTTGATGTACCGCAACCAAGGGATGCCAACCCCGACGATTCTCGGAATGTAAGTAATTTCTAAAAACTCCATATAAATATTGGAGAGGAGGGGGCGACAAGGGGTTGCCCAATGCCCATGGCCATCCCAAAAACTTGTTGATAATACTCGTTATTGAAAGTGAATTTACAGTCTTTGATGCAAAGCTTAATAAGTTCCAAAACAATGTGTGAAGGTAGTGGCAGGTCATACTTATGTAATTCTTGGGAGAGAAAGTTGGCATCCCTTGGTTGCAGTACATTGACGACATTTTGTGTATCTGGCCAATGAATCGTGACCTGGATAACTTCCTCCTTCAGTCTTCACGGAGATCGACTGGCCGACTGATTCCTTCTCTGATGAATGTCAGATAGCCAGCCATACTCCTGACCCATTCTTTGCCTTGGCGAACCCCAGATCTCCCTTCACACTCCAACCTCTTCGCACCTACACCTTTGCCCGTCCCCCATCATCAAATAATGGATCCCCCAAAAACTACAATAGTACACTGGAACTGCAGAGGAATATTTGTGAATTACAAAGGCCTTAATTCCTTGATTGCCACTTCCCATCTGGTGTGTGTCTGTCTCCAAGAGCTCATCCTGGGGACCAGCCCCATGCCCTGCCCGACTGGATATTTCTTCATCACCACCCTGTCTCCTACCTGCACTCGAAAGGGGGCTGCCATTTTCATACACCATGCAGTCCCCTTCTATAATCTCCCTATCTGATCCCCATTACAGGTGATTGCTATCCGGCTTTTCCTGAACAGACAGTACACTATCTGTTCAATATACCTCGCTTCCCACACTCAAGTCTCCCGCGATGACCTGGTGGAGGTGATACAACAACTCCCCAGGCCCTTTCCATTACTGGGTGGTTTCAATAGTTGCCACCCCATGTGGGGAGAGAGACACACCACCTATATGGCCCTGACCCTGATCAATATCATGACTGAGCTCTCCTTTGAGTGCCTCAATGACGGCTCCTACATTCTACCATGCCATCACCTGCACTCCATCCTGTATAGACCTGTCCTTCGTTTCGACTGATGCCCTCCTGGATTTCACATTGGGAGTCCTCCAATAGGACTGTGGAAGTGACCGTTTCCCTGTTCAACTCATGCTCAATTGACCTGACCAGACCATTCGGGTACTGGAGAAGTGGATTGCTGCAGAAGCTGATTGGTCCCGCTTTCATGATGATACATATACAACCCTTGCGACTGCCCACTTCCCATCCTCCGACGAGTGCAATCGCAATCTTCAAATCAGGCCTGGTAGCGGCTGCGTGCACTGGCATCCCACGATCCTCCACCTGACAGGTGCCTTGGTGGACTGCAGAGTGCACGGAGGTCGTGCGCACCAAGAGGACGGCTACTCGATGCTTCTACCATACGTGACTTCCCATCCATCACACAGAGATGCAGCAGGCTGGGGCTGTTGCCTGCTGTACAATGAAGACTGCGCACTGAGCTTCTTGGCGTGCCTTTGTATCCAGCATCACCACCACCACACCTTCAGCTACCATCTGGAAGAGGGTGCCGGGCATCGAGAGGCAACATGTCCCCTCCCAACCCCTGGTCCTCTGGACTAGCGACAGACTCCTATGTGAGCCCAAATCAGCGGCAAACCATCTAGCTTCTGCCTTCACCGCCGTTTCTTCCTCTGCAGTTGGCTCCCTCGTGCCTGCCCCTAAAAGTAGCTCCTCTTCACCATCCATGGACAGCGCCTGCAACTGGTTGTTCACCATGCTTGAACTACAGGTGGTGCTGGCCTCTCGACGATCCCCTTGTCCCGGCCTGGATGGTGTTCCCTACAGCATGATCCAGCACATCCACCCTACTTTACAAAATTTCCGACTAGACCAATGCAACTGCATATGGATGGAGGACGTCTTCCCCTTCCGGTGGAGGGAGGCCTATGTGATCCCTATCTCCAAGCCCAGCAGCAAAGATTCCCTCGATCCCACAAACTACAGACCAGTCGCCCTGATGTGTTGTGCCTGCAGGATTTTCGAAAAAATGGTCGCAACGCGACTGTCATTCTTCCTGGAAAGTAGTAATTCCTTCCCAGCTACCCAGTCGGGCTTCAGACAGCTTCGCTCCACCACTGATCCCCTCCTGCTCCTCAGCAGTGACATGCAGGGTGCCTTCGACAGTGGACAGTTCGTCCTATCAATATTTTTTGACATCTGGAGGGCCTACGACACCATCCATCGGACAGTGATCCTTAGTCAGCTCCAAAGTCTAGGGCTCGTCAGAGCCATGCCAACCTTCATCAGGGGCTTCCTATCCTCCCAAACCTTTGAAGTTTGGGTGGGCTCAGTCCTCTCAGACACCTTCGTGCAGGAGGATGGGGTCCCTTGGGGAAACGTCCTTGGTGTTCTGTGCTTTTCCATCATCATGAACACAGACTCAGGGTGCCTTCCACCCCCCCATCCTTTCTTCCATCTGCGTGGATGACCTTGCGATCTACTTCGCGGGACAGGAGCCATCCCTTGTTCAACGGCAGGTTCAGCTCACCATCTGCCGGGTGGAGGAGTGGGCGACGTCGGTGGGGTTCCGCCTCTCTTCCCTGAGGTCCAGGTGTGTGCTCTTCAGCAGAGGAGGACCCACAGCCCTTCCTGTTCCCTCAGTCACATTATATGGCAGTCCTCTTGAGGTGGTGCCCTCCACGCAATTTTTGGGCGTGATTCTGGACCGACGGCTCAACTGGGTTTCCCATCTCCAGCGTCCCCTCACTCTCCTAGATCACTTCTCCTACACCATGTGGGACGCAGACTGGTGCTCTCTCCTCTGCCTTTGTACTTCCATGGTTCAGTCGAAGTTGGACTGTGGCAGTGTGGTATGCGGTTTCACCTCCAATGCCTGCCTCTGTATCTTGGACCCGGTTCTTAATAGGGGCCTCCGCCTCACCACCGGTGCTTTCTGCTCTTCCCCAGCCTCCAGCCTTCAGGTGGATTGCAGTTGCCTCCCTCTCGCCCTCCGATGGGGTCTGCTCCTCATAAGGACATGCCTCCATGCACGGAGACTGCCCTCTTCGCTTCTGTGCATGGCGATTTCTGAACTCCCACCCCAAGGACGGAGCTGGTACTTCGCTAAAGGAGTCCGCTCTTTCCTTGACCTTTCCAACATGCCCACCCCATCAGTTGTCCCCATTTCATACAACTAACCCCCCCCCCCTCCGCCCCCGGCTCCTCACCCCTATCAAGTTTTGCAGGGACCTGTGTGCCCTACCAAAAAATACCACGAGCGCTGGGGTATACAGGTCGCTCTTCCGTGAACGCGCAACCCAGCACCCGGACACAGTCCCCATTTATATGGATGGTTCCCATTAACGGAGACTGGTGCGGCTGCCTCAGCAGTGATACTGGCCCGGCCGCTTGAGGCATCAGCCTGTCCCATGAGACCTCCGTTTTCTCGGTGGAGCTCTTCGCAATTGGGGAGGCCCTCAACATTGTGCGCACCCGCTCTGCCAGCTCCTTCATTTATTCAGATTCCCAAAGCACACTTCACTCCCTAGAGAGATTTGACCCCCCTCATCCACTCCTCTGTACCATCCAGCAAGTCTTCCATTTTTTAACAGCCTTCCGACACAGGACAGTCACCGGACCACACGGCGGAGATGGCCTGCTTGCTGCTGACCTCCTCCTGGCCCCTCCCTTTCTCCGACTTCTTCCCGACTCTCTGCTCCCGCTTCCGTTCTGTCTGGCAATGGGAGTAGGACCTGGCCACACAAAACAAGCTTCATGGGATCAAACTGCAATTGGGATGCTGGGCCTCCTCATTCCACTGGCCCCGCTGTGGGGGAGTGATTCTGGCCCGTCCGCCTGGGACACGCACACATTGCTCATGGTCACCTTATGGCTAAATTGCCATCCCCGCTCTGCCCTACCTGCCATACTCCTGTCACTGTCGTGCATCTCCTGGTCGAGTGCCCAAACTTGTCCGCGCTTCATCGCAGATGTTTCCCTCACTTGGCCAAAGTTTCCATGCCCGAGCGTCTGCAATTCGTGCTCGCTGGGGGCCCCCATTTTTTGGAGGAAGCGATTTTCCATTTCCTCACTTATTCCCACCTGCTTCATTGTGTCTGAGACCGGGCCCCTCATACCCACTACCCAGAAGCTGAACATTGCACCCCCCCACCTGGTCTACCATCCCCAACTCAGTAACACCACCCACTCACTGCCTCACTGAGATATGTACCACACTAGGTATGAATTGGCAGTAAATTAAAGAAAGCAAAAAAAATATATATAGAAATGGGCATATGATTGCCTCAAGGTTCTGATTATTCTCTATACTGAGAGAATTTCAAATCTGTTATAATCAATTAAAAAGAGAACAACAACATTTTTAGTAACTCTGAAGGCCTGGCTTTTCCATATATATAATACTGTGTATATATATATATATATATATATATATATATATATATATATATATATATATAGCTAAACTTCCCCCTACAATCAGTCAGTCAATCATTCAGTAGTTGCATTTCTTTTATAAGGAACATGAAATACTCACTTGAGTGACTGGGTCTGTCCTGTTCTAGATTTTCTGTTTCTTCCCCTTCCGATATGTTCTCTTCGTCACTTGTAGCAGCAATTGTAAGAAAGTGAGATCTATAGTTATGGTTTCCAACATAAAAGTTTCCAGTTGCTACTGAAATTACTGGGCCTTCAGAAGATTTGCTTGTTCCTAGAAGTAAAAAGAAAAATTTAGTGTACAACAGTGGTCACCAACACAGTCCGCAGGAGCTATAGTGCCTGAAGCCATTTTATGTAGCCTGCGTCACACAAACACATGCTGGACAACTGAGTCAATGCCAACCCATTTTATGTAGCCTGTATCACACACACACACAAACATAATGACACTGGACAACTAAGTCAGTGCCAACCTTCTCATTAGATTTAGAGGTGAATAAATTGATTTTGAGCATGTTGTGATATATACAGGGCGTCCCAAAAAAATGTATACACACTTTAACAGCTGATAGCTCAATTGATGTTTCTTTCTTTCCAAGTTAAACCCATTAGAATTAATAATGGCAGTCAGACTAAGCTTTGAACAAAGGAAATTCATTCTAAAATGCTACTGGAAGTGTGAAAACGCAGTTGAAGTGCAAAGACAGTTTAGGAGGGAGTTTCAAACAGATCCACCAACGCGACTTACCATCACTCGAATTAGAGATAAGTTTGAAGCCGATGGAACTGTTCAGAATGTCCACAAGAAGCGTTCCGGAAGACCACGGACATCGACAAGCCCCACAAAGCAAGAAAGAGTACTGGAAACGTATCACCAAAGTCCAAGAAAATCTGTGCGGCAAGCGAATCGTGAGGTAGGAATTTCAGAATCGTCTGTCCAACGCATTTTGAAGCGCTGTCAATGGAAAAGTTACATTCCAAGATTAGTCCATGCTATTAATGAAGATGATGATCCGGACCGAAGAGTGAGTATTGCGAGTGGTACTTGGCACGATGTGGATGTGGATTGGACGAAGGGGTTTCGTAGAATACCCTCCGCGTTCACCAGACCTCACACCACTAGACTTTTTTTTATGGGGATACTTAAAAGACAAAGTCTACGCTATAAAACCTGCAACAGTCGCTGAATTGAGAGCAGCCATTGAACGAGAATGCACACAAATACCAAACGAAATGTTTCGTGATGTTTGCGATTCCATTGCTTCGCGTTATCAGCAGTGCCTGGACCAGAACGGACGTCAGTTTGAAAACAGGCGTTGACAAAACAATTAAATGTCTGTAGATTCTATTACATTTTGAAAATGAAATGTATTTTAATAAACACTGCCTTTATAATTATTTAAAGTGTGTATACATTTTTTTGGGACGCCCTGTATATATATATATATATATATATATATACAGTGCCCGCGAAAAGTATCCGATCACTCAAGAAAATACAATATTTTCCCTTGATATTCAGAGACACGTAATTCACTTTCTATTTGTTCTAGCGACATCTGGTAACTTTGAGGTTGCTCGCTGATATGAGAGCTATCCAACGCATTCTCAAATTAGTGTTCTGGTAGCCTTCGTTGCGGGTGGCTGTGTCTCAAATTTGTCAGATTTCACTGTTTGTGTAAATTTCTTGATATTTTTTTTTTTTTTACAGAAAGTGGTGTAAATAAAATTTATATTAATGTGTGCTAAAAAACAACTTAAGAGTGATTGTCGAGGTGCTATTGTTGCTTTGCATGCATGTGGGAAATCACAGAGACAGATAGCTAAGGAATTAAACATATCCCAAAGTACCGTTAATTTATGGGTTTCACGGGCTAAGAACAATGGTGGCCTAACCACGCCAGTCCCTAAAAAACGATCTGGCAGACCGAGAAAAACAAATTCGCGAACAGACAAACTTATGAAACGTATAGTATTGAAAAACCCAACAATAACTGCGAAAGAAATAAAATTTAATATGAATAATTTGTTATCTGGTGTTTCTGAACGAACTATCCAGGAGCGGCTCCAAAAAGAACTCGGATTACCATCTCGCCATGCTGCTAAGAAACCGTTCATTAATGAAAAAATGCGTAAAAACGTGTCGCATTTTGTAAAAAATACATTCATTGGACTGTTGATGACTGGAAGAAGGTTTTATTTAGCGATGAGTCGACATTTTTGACATTCAGAAGTTGTCCAAAAAAGGTTCGCCGGCCTATTGGCTCAAATAGGATGGACCCTAAATACACCCTAAAGACAATGAAACACCCTCCAAGTGTGATGGTTTGGGGTTGTTTCGGTTACTATGGGCGTGGAAACTTATATTTTCTTCCGAAGAACACAACTATGAATGGTGCACGGTATTTAGCAATGCTACAGGATAAACTTCCAATGGCAATGGCAATGGCAATCCAAAGGACAAAAACATACATGCATGATGGTGCACCATGTCACAGGGCCAAAATAGTGACAAAATGGATTACTGACAATAAATTGATATTTTGGATTGGCCTGGTAATAGTCCAGATCTCAATCCGATAGAAAATCTGTGGCTAATAATAAAAAATAAGGTTGAATGCCACGACACTGGCTCAGTCGAAAAATTACAAGAGGCCATCAAAAAGGTATGGTGCAAGGAAATATCAGTGGAAGTTTGTCAAAACTTGATTAAATCCATGCCAAAACGTCTAGAACAAGTCATCCAAACCAAAGGACAGATGACAAAATACTAATATAAGGTTAGTATACATTTAAACATTGTTTTTTATGTAAAAAATACAAATTTCAAGGGTGATCGGATACTTTTCGCGGGCACTGTATATATAATCCAATGCAAAATATATAAAATTAATTAGTTTCCCATTATAATTTCTCATTATAAGAAAGCATGTACCTTGAAAATGGATCTCGTTGTTCCTGATTTCGTAATTTGTGACATTTTTCTCAGTCGCAATTAATCACAAACAACGAGGGCCCACTGTATTTACCTGTTAATTTGGGTGTCCATAAAAGGACAGTATGGTGGTTAAGGGTTAATTTATCACAAATGACAGAGAGTTTTGTTGCTTGGAAAGTAGTGAAATTTAATGTTGTTCACATGGTTTAGACTCCCAGTAGAATTATATCTATAATAATAAGCACAGTATTTAACCATCTCTGGTCTCAAACCTAGTTTAATTTTAGTTTTGGCATTTTTAATTATTGAAAATTTATCTGACATACTGTATAGTATTTTCATATTTTGTTTCAGAAATTTGTATGAGCACCATATGTTCTTTGCTTTTACTAAACTATTAGAAAATCTCTCTCTCTCTCTCTCTCTCTCTCTCTCTCTTTCTCTCTCTCTCTCTCTCTCTCTCTCTCTCCTTTTTAATGCTAGGTCGACCCCAGTTGCCCCTGTCAAGACCTCTAACCGCTTTAGTCTCCTGTGCTCGAAGGAGGAAGACACCGTTTTGATTGGGGACTCGCAGATCAGGGGCCAGGAGAAGTACTTTGCTTCTGCAAACCGGGATGGGAGGAAGGTAAGGTGCTTACCTGGGCGGGGAACGGCGCATTTAAGGAAGGAGGTAGAGAAGGTGCGCGTGGCTAGTCGGAGGACTGCGATCGTTGTCCACGCTGGTGGCAATGACCTGTTCCTCAAAGGCGGTGGGGTAGGTCTTACAGAAGGATCACCACCGAGATCATGTCTCTTGCGGATGATCTAAAACTGAAGACAGACAGGGGAATGTTAATGGGTATTTTACCGCGAATGAATGCCAGTGACCACGCGCTCAGTAAGGTCATTGGCATCAATGAGAGGGTACAAGACTTGTGCGTTCCGCTGGGCGTGAAGTTTATTGACCCCTTCGATGCATTTTCGGGTAGGTGGGACCTTTACCAGAGGGATGGTGTCCACCTCAATAACAAGGGTAAAGGTGTGCTAGGCGCGCTGCTCGACCGGCACCTATACAGAATGGTGAGGTCGAGTCCGGGGAGAGATGATGGGCCCCCACCGGGGAGAGATGAGGATGAGCCGGTGGCGGACGTACCTTCAACTGAAGGGTGTGTCGAAGTACAGGTGGGTGACCCTCCTCCTACGTTGGAGGGGGCTCAGTCTCCTGCGGAAGTTGCCCCCTTGTTAGTGAGGGGCTCTTCAATTCCCGACAGCCCTGGCTGTTCGGGAAACGGGTCGTGCTAGGGGGCGGTCAGAATAGGGAAGGCTCCCTCCGTGCAATGCTTTTTAATGCTAGGTCAATTAGGAACAAGTTTTGCGAGCTACGGGCGCTCTTAGCATCAGAATACCAGGATATCGTTGCTATCACCGAGTCCTGGATTCATACTGATCGTAGGGACTACGTTGGGGAGTTCGAAATTCCCGGGTATAGAATGTTTCGCAAAGACCGCACCCGTGGGGAGGGGGGTGGGGTACTAATATACGTCAGGGACACGTTGAGTCCAGTTGACTGCCAGTTCCGATCGGAACGGGAGCTGCTTGGTCGATCGAGCTGCTGGTGTCGATCTGAACGTGGGGGGGACGAACTATAGGTTAATCTTGGTGTACAGACCTCCGCATCTCCTCCTCGAGGAGGATACAGCCCTGTACACCGAACTCAGTAGCCTGCTAGGTGATAGGGTGTGTGTAGTTTTAGGAGACTTCAACTGTCGCGGCATAAAGTGGGAAGACAGGACTGCTGATGCTGAAGGGAGGAGGCTAGTGTCTTTGCTGATGAGAACTTCCTCACTCAGTGGGTCAACGAGCCTACACGAGGCGAAAGCGTTCTAGACTTAGTATTCACGACCGAAGACAACCTCGTCACTGGCCTCACCGTTGACGAATTGTTGGGCGGGAGTGATCACGGTCTGATTAGGTTCCGTGTGCGCGTCCCTCGGGTGAAGCGTAGTAACTCGAGAGGCAGTAAGCTCGATCTCCGGCGGGCGGACTTTGTTAGCCTCAGGGATAGCGTAGGTGAGATGGGGTTAGAGGTCGGCGGCGATGTTGAGCGGGTGTGGAGTGCATTCCGGGACGAGTTTATGGTGCTGCAGTCTGCTGCCATACCCTCAAAACCGGTCACACCTGCATCAACGCAGCCTAAGTGGTTCAATCGTGACATCGCTTTGGCTATCCGAAATAGGAAAGTAGCGTATAGGAGGGCGAAGGCCAATTGTTCCCACGAGAACACTGAAGCGTATGTCCGCCTGTGTAGGGAAGTGAAGGCGAAGGTTAGGCTAGCGAAACGTAACGAAGAACTACGGGTGGCAAGCCTCTGCAAGGGGAACCCTAAGGAGTTCTTCAGTTATGTTAATAGTAGAAAGCCCATTAGAAGCATGATAGGTCCACTAAAGGACCGAAGCGGCATTCTGCGGACCTCCGACGCGGACATCGCTAAGGTGCTTAATGAGTACTTTGCGGGAGTGTTCACCAGGGAGGATACCCGCGTCATCCCCGAGCCAGGCGTGAGGCACGAAGGTGCTGCCCTGGATAGTGTTCGATGTACCGCGACAGTCATCGCCGATAGAATAGACAAACTGAGCGCGTTTAAGGCTCCTGGGCCAGACCAGTTTCTCCCCAGAGTGTTGCGAGAAGTGCGCGACCAGGTTGCTCCCCACCTGGCTACAGTCTTCAACAAATCGTTGGAGATGGGCCAGGTGCCTGGTGACTGGAGGGAAGCCAACGTGACCCCTATCTTTAAGAAAGGGGATCACGAAAGTCCAGGGAACTATCGTCCCATTAGTCTCACTTCAGTTGTAGGTAAATTATTAGAAGGGATAATAGATGATAGGATCGTTGACCATTTGGATTCGTACAAGCTGCTTGGGAACTCCCAACATGGGTTTAGACGGCATAGGTTGTGTCTCACCAACTTGCTCGAGTTTTTCCACGTCATGTTGAGTGAGTACGATAAGAGTAGGGCGATTGATATACTTTATCTCGACTTTCAGAAAGCCTTTGATAAATAAGGTACCTCACCGCCGGCTAATGGCGAAAGTGCGCGCGCTGGGTATCGGTGGGGAAATAGGTAGGTGGATTGAAAACTGGCTGAGGAATAGGCGGCAGAGGGTGGTAATTAAAGGTGCTAGTTCGGGTTGGGCCTCGGTCACTAGTGGGGTTCCTCAGGGTTCCGTTTTGGGGCCACTGTTGTTTATCATTTACATAAATGATATCGACGGTGGCATCGTCAGTCGGATCGCCAAATTCGCTGATGACACCAAGCTTGGGGCCAATGTTGGGACGCCCGAAGCGATCGAGGAACTGCGTGCGGACCTAGGTAGGATAGGAGAGTGGTCCGAAAAATGGCAAATGCCGTTTAACTTGGGTAAATGCAAAGTGATGCACATTGGCTACGCCAATCCCAAGTCGGACTACTCGATGTTGGGTAGTAATATCGAGGTGACTGATTTAGAAAAGGACTTGGGTGTGCTAATTAGCAGCGACCTTAAGTTTACGAAACAGTGTGTAGAGGTGGAAAAGAAAGCACAGAAACTATTGGTATGAAAAACTATATAGAGCTATGGGTTGATTGCCTGTTACCCTCATCCGTTGGAAATGTCCAGCAGACTTCAGTGGAGAGTGAACGACAAAAGCCCTATATTTTTTCGTTAGAGAGTTATGAATATGTAGGTCTTTAAAGGACCTCTTTATATTTAATTGTTTATGGTAATTTTAGCGTCAGGATTTTATATGCCTATATTAGAATGAAAATAAATTGCCTCACCTTATTTTTGATGGGTCTTAGTTTGCTTCGATGCAGGGCGTTACGATCTTTTTCGGTGTAGGGCCGCCACGATGGAGTTACGCAATGAGTTAACTTCTTGTAATAAATATGGGCTGTCACAATATAAGCACTTTAGGGGATAGGCCTATCCTTATTTTATGTATTAATTTTATTATAAGGAATTCACTCAGAACTTTAGGGAAGACAAAAGCACATCCTCCCTGTTTAAAGCGTTCGCTGTAACATAAACAGCCCTGAGAGCCGTTCCTTGGTTCGCTTGTATTTTAGTATAAATTGCTGATTTGGCAAAGGTTGTTGACTCTTTCTCTCTCGTATTTCACACGAGTCAGCAACGGAAAATTCTGTTCACGTGAAATAAATGTTTTCTCGTGGTTATGCAGACCCGACGGCTACATACGGTTTCTATGTATGTATGGCAATCATTTCATTCCCATTAGGCTATGTCGCCAATCCCGAGCCAATTTTGTATAGATATTTAATTCAATTAATTAATAATTTATATTTAATTATGAAATAAAGGTACCACATATGATACCATGTTGTGAACGCGTATAGTTTTTCCATAATTGGGTTATATCAGGAGGCAATTTCAGTTTCGGAACAAGGAGATTGTGCTCTCACTGTACAATTCCCTTGTTCAGCCGCACCTGGAGTATGCTGTGCAGTTCTGGTCACCCACCATCAGGAAAGATATTGAGAGGCTGGAGCGAGTGCAGGCGAGGGCCACAAAGTTAATCCCTTCCGTTAGGCATATGGGCTACAATCGACGGTTACGCGCCCTGAACTTGTTTTCGCTTGAAACTCGGCTGCGCGGTCAACTGATCGAGGTTTTCAAGCTCTTACGCGGGTTGAACGATGTCGATTTTAGAAGTATGTTTAGTTTAAATGATAACCCAACTCGCAACAATGGTTGGAAGTTGGATTTGAAACGGTTTAGGACTAGTGTGTGTGGGAATTACTTTACGTATAAGATCTGTGACACATGGAACAGGTTACCTTCGGAAGTTGTGAACAGTTCCTCAGTGGATCAGTTCAAGAAAAGGTTAGACCAAATCTTGCACACTATTTGAGTGTGTACAAAATTTTCCCTGTCACCCGTTGCCATTGGTACCTCCTCGGTATGGGCTGCAAGGCCTTAAAAGTCTCAGAAAATGCGGTACTGGTAAACTGAACTCCAAACACCTCCCCTACAAAACTGGTTCCCAGATTACTTTAGAGTGATTAGTAACTATTATAAATTACAATTTATAGATTACGCGTGAAGAATGGAACAAATGGATGATGCTCCCACAGCATGAGCTAACACCAATAGGTTGGATCAAGAGGCCTACAATAGCTCAGGTTTGCCAGTGGGTCAAAAATGCTTGGAATGAAGTTAAAACGGAGACAGTTGTATGGTCTTTTAAGAAGTGTGGCATCAGCAATGCCCTTGATGGCACAGATGATGATCTTTTATATGAGGAAACGGACACTTCTGACTCAGAGAGCATTGATGACCCTGAGGAATGCATGGATGAGGATGACAGTGGCCATGATGAATAAAAATATTTTCTTTTCCCATTGCCTCATGTTTTACAAATTTAATAAAAACTCCCTAAGTTATAGTATGTTCGTACTAAAATGTTGTAACTAAATATGATGTTGAATGTTTTGATGTTAAAACCACTGATCTCTACACGATCTTGTAATAGAGTTGTAATACTCATAAAATAAAATAAAAAATAAAATAAAATATAGAATAATAAATATAAAATATAAAATTCGTGTTTTTTTAAAACCTTCAACTCACTAGGCCTAGCAAGTACTGTATTTTTTTATTTTTTTCAAGAATATGCCTGCCAAAATTGGGGTGTGTCTTATATGCTTGTGTGCCTTATATGCCAGAAAATACGGTATATACTGTATATGAAACAAAACAACTGGATATTGCTAAATTTTTCCATTTTCTGTCACTACCTCATCAGCTATTTAACTAGCTTAAGGTGTATAACAATTTTTGAATGGCTTTAACAGACTAGGTGTGCTGTAGTTAGATTTTTGCTCATCTCACTACATAAATTTTCACAAGTTCTGAAAGTTTCAGAATACTATATCATATACTGCAGTATTTAACTAATACTGTATAGCTTTTATAATGGAAGTAAGTTTTGAGTATAAATATTCACCATAAAAATAATAACTAAATAATACTGTAATATTATAATCAATAAAGAAGACTAATGAAAAGTGCGTAAACAATAAATCAGGGATGGGGAGTCGGCCAAAAACAACCGACTCCCGACTCCTGAGTCGATATTTTTAAAAACCGACTCCGACTCCCGACTCTTTCCTTATCATGCTGATCTACAACCTTATAAATATTGGGATGTTTGTTTCGTAGATGGCGTTTCAAGTTTGAGGCTCTAGTTGGAGCATTAGCATGTTTCCCAGTGTAAGCACTAATTTTTGCATTACACTCTTTACCATCCTTCTCTACTTGACAAATAAAAATACTTTCATCCTCATTTAGCTTAAAATATTGAAACTGCTGATTTTCTACTAGGCCCACGACTCATTACTAATAGGGGCTAATTAAATTAATAATTATATTGCTAATTTTTATATGGTACCTAGTATCCTAAAATAGAAATATGAAATTCATTTGCTAAGATTTACCAGAACAATAAATCAAATGTGGAAATGTGAATCTAGAATTAGTTCAGGAAGATATTTATTTAGGGCAGAGTAGTATTCTGGTAAATTGTTGGCATATAGAAATTGAATCAGAGTCGGGAGTCGGTCGTTTTTACCGACGACTCCCGACTCTTCAAAAAAGCCCCGACTCCGACTCCCCACCTCTGCAATAAATTAAAGCAATCTGTTTACATAATAATTTAATAGATAAATAAGCAAAGATTAAAGTTGGTAGTATCAAATTACAATAAAATAAATTATACTTATTGGATAAATCTTAATCTTTCAAGTATACTGTCAAAAACAACAGCCTTCGTTGATAAAAGTTTTTGGTTTTTGGTTTTCAGCTTATTCTAGCACAAATTTTAGGCATGCTCACAAACCCTCCAAAAAGATAATTATTAATTAGCCTTCTAATTTTTATTAACTGAAAAAAAATATATGTATGTAGTAGTAATGTACTGATTCAAAAATTTTGCTGATGCCAATTCCATGAAAAACTGCCAATACCAATGCTGATTCTTTGCATATATTTTAAAAAATAAATCCCCTTCATAAATTTTACTAATATAATGTGAAAACCTTCAATTTTCATATTTTAACATTTCAAATTTGTTAACCCTCTGCCACCCAAATTTTTTTTCTTTTCAAAAAAAATTTTTTTTTTTAGTATTTTAAGAGTTGTATGGGACTCTTATAACTGTATTTAACACTTTTGTGTTCCGCACAAGTGCCTGTTTCTTACCCCCTAACCATTCTAGGCTTGCAAGAAGTTCTCTTCACACACATGTTTCTGCTCTGATTGCTCTGATCATGTAACTACAACTCTACATTTCTTTAATGAAAACTGCATGATATAGATAATGAATCATAAAAACTTATGAGAGGCAAATAAACAAACCAATAAATTTTATGAAATTTATTATAACTTTGTAAACAAATATTCTAACAATATTCTAATAACACTCTTGTTATGAAAAGTTGAATAAAAGCTAAAGATGATGAAATTGCTTCTTGCATTCCTGGATTTGCTAAAAATGGCCCAATTTCTGGCATTGCATTATTCTCACACGAAGCATTAGTTATTAGGGTAATTATTCGTTTTAGTGCTTTTCCTCCTTTCTGAACCAAAACACATTTTCCTGGTGTTTTGTGGTGTGATTTGTTCAAATCTGAACTTCGTTTCTTTGGGAAATGAGCCGTTTTTTAGAAATTTTAAAATTGAAAATTTCTCAAAAATGGCTCATTTCCTAAAGAAATGAAGTTCAGATTTGAGCAAATCACACCAAAAAACACCAGAAAAATGTGTTTTGGTTCAGACCTAACCTAACCTAAACAGACCTAACCTAACCTAAACTGATTGGGTTTTGTTGCCAGACCGTAATATCCAGCTTTTCACGTCTTTCCAACAACGCTCAATATTTTGAATGTGAATGGTGTCTTCCACGAACTGCTGTGAATGGTTGACTGTCTGGTGAATGTAGCCTAGATTTCCAAGTTGAGAATACGCACGCCACTTGTCGGAATAGATTGTAGTCCCAGGCCTAATATGTTGCTGGATCAGGCGAACAAGAGTTGTTGCGTCTCTCTGAGGAACCGCAAACAACAGTAGTTTTTTGGAACTGCGTTCCAAGGTACCAAAAACCCAGGCAATCACAACCTCCGCAAACCAAAATGAAAACCAGACTGAAAAAGCATTCTTAAATGAGTATGCATTATGAGAGATTCAAAATGTACGTCTCTGATTGGTCGGATAAGGTCACGTGAAACAAAAACGATTTTTAATTGGTTGTTTTGACCTATGTTTCCTAATTTTGCCACGAGATGTCTCCCCATAAAACTGGAGAGGGCGACGTTCGTTAAAATTTTAACAGCGTTAAAAGCTAAATACTCGGTCAATGGCCTATAATGGCTGCTTTTTACGTCTAAATTTTTTTTAATTTTTTTTTTTTCCATAAAAAATAATTATTACATTTCCTTGATTTTTATCAGTTTCCCTGAGGTTTCAAGGTGTCCTGAATATGAATTTATATGTTAAATTGTCATAGAATGTCTCCTATCGAAAACGAACAAAGCATTAAAACGAATATTAACCGTTATTAGTTCTGCTGTAGATGATATAGGTTGATGTACATTCTCCACATTGGTATTAGGCCTAACTTCACTGTCAACCATTGAAATACCTAACAACATACGCTGAATATCAAATTCATTGTCAAATTTTTCGTCCTCATTATCTAATTCCAAATTTGATGTGTCTGATAATTGTTCTAACATTTCGTGATATTGGTGCTGAGGAATTTTACAATTTTTCTTGTGCACCACTTTTTATATACTAAACATAAGAAAACTGTAGTAAAAAAAATTTAATCATAACACAATAAGTGAATAAAATATGCCAAAAAAATTGTAATAAAACTATTTAATGCTAACACACTAAAAGAATATGACATGCAAAATACAGCTACGGTACTAAACATAAAAATCTATGAGCAACACATCTTCCCCCTACAATGTCTAAATAAACACACACACTCTGCCCCTTTGTTGTCATACGTAAATACACATCCTAAAATATAACTTGATCTTGAAATGACAGAAATTGTGTCAAAACATGATGACTTTAGAAGATTGATTTTACCAAATGACACAATATGCATCGTCAGAACATACATGCAGAAAATTTTGATGCAATTTGTGTCATTGGGATGCGAAAGTGTTAATATTATTATTTGAAATTTGACAAAATACACAAAATTACATTAATGGATGAATTCATTCAGTTAGGAAAGAGATGAGAATTTTTATAGGAAGTCATTTTCTATTATGTTTAGAAAAAAAAAGAATGGAAAGCTGAAATGAAACATCATTAAAGGTATTCCAAAGTTTTTAATGCTTAAATTATAAGGTAACTTACAATTGACAATAAACATATTTTCTAACTTAGCCTAGGAAATAGCTACATTCAACTAAGATGGAAGTTTTCAGTTATTATGGAAGTATGTAAAGCAGTTATTTATGGTGTTTAGACATAAGTTTACATTACATTTTGAACACAAGATATTTGTTTTTCCTTTGCAACCAGGTTTTTTCACATTCTTCAAATTTTTTCTACACTAGGCCAATGACTAACATTATCAAACCTTATTGGTTTATCAGGAAGGGCCTGACAGGGCCTCCCCTTTTTATGTTTTTGTTCATTGCTTCTACCTTCAGAAGTAGGTTTTCCTCTTTTGAGCCCTCTTGTTGTTTTATCTTATTTCATCAAGGAGAATGCCACCCGCCAAGTTTGAATGGGGCCAGTGAAAGAATTTCAGATCTTGGTAACTTGAGATTAAGTGAATCCCGTCTGTATAGCAGCCAACTGTTAATAATTACCATGTCAATCATATGGAAGATAAGATAGTGATAATATTTCTTTGATCTTATGTTGATTCTGTAAAGTGCAATTAGGCAATCAACTAAATCAACTCCTCCCATTGATGTGTTATGAAGCTTTATGATGTTTGGACACTGAACATCAATTTTGTGACACTGCTTATAGTAATCAGGATATGGTTGTAAGAGGATTTGCCTTAGCAAATGTTGAAACAATGTTTACTATCTTATCATACCATTTTACATAGGTAATTTCAACTTCCTCACCTGCAGACTTTCATTCTTCATACGAACCTCTTCCCTTCTTTATAAGGACTTTATCAGCATCCT
Source organism: Bathynomus jamesi (assembly GCA_023014485.1). NCBI lineage: Eukaryota > Metazoa > Arthropoda > Malacostraca > Isopoda > Cirolanidae > Bathynomus > Bathynomus jamesi. The sequence goes on from JAJOZX010011368.1 coordinate 28,543, forward strand.
TCCCTTTTCTTACCCTTGGTATGTGTGGAACATGCACTGTTCCACACCACCAAATGCCTCGATTGGCAAGATGGCACATCAGTGGCAAAGAGGTAAACCAATTGTCAAAATATGAAAAATGATTATTGTTCAAAGGAATTGCCTGTGTTAAATGAAGAACTGAGTTTGAACTTGCTTTTAGATCTGGCACTCTAGGATCATTCATAGGCTCAATCTTTCCTGTATATGGTATAAAGTCATATGTCATACCTTGACTCAGCCAGAACAAAAAATATATACCCCTACTTATGTGGCTTACTTGGTATGTACTGCTTTATCCCACTATTGCCCTTCAATGGTACAAGCTGCTCATCTATGCATAAGCTTTGTGTCATAGGAATTTGTTGAAATTTTGCTCTTAGATGGTCTACCACCAGATGCACTTTGAAAAACTTATCATTATTCCTATTTGGGTCCAAGGTTGTATTAGCTACCGTATGGAGCTGTGATTTTATCTCTTCCCATTGGTTATGGCTCATCACATTTGCTAAAATATCCCTAAGAGAACCTAACTGATTGGACCAATGCATACAAGTATTAGGCAGTTTACTGATGGAAAAGTACACATATAGACCCAAAGAGAGCAACACCAGAAAAATGAGCTGACTGAAAACTGAACTGACGACATAAAACATTTGACTGAAAATCATGCCGAGAGAGAGAAAAGGAAAATTTTGTAGAAGTGATCATAAATAATGCAACGTATTTGTACATAAAACAAAGAGCCACGGATTGGTTCAACCTCTGAAGATACCAAAGGAGCGGCTGAGCCTACCTGGAATGAATGCACTTCCTCTATTTTTCCACCGTTCACAACAACTAGTCTAATTGACATTTTGTGCTTCACAGTTTTAACTTTGTGGTGCTAAATTCTTCCCAAGAAGATTTCTGTATTGAATTTTAGACATATTTCTAGTGAAAATAAAAGAAAGAGAAGAAACAGAGTCCATATTAGAGCAATTTAGCAGAGAGGAGGGCAATTCATTTTCAGAACTCCAACAAAGAGAGCAAGACAAAATTGCATATTTGTTTATAAAGATTTGTTTATAAAAAACGTCTGAACAGGTACAGTAGTTAGAACAACGTGAAAAAAGTGTTAGCAGCTGACGAGGAAGCTTCTAAACAGTGGCTGCATCCTCCAGCGCAGGACACGTCAACGCGAAGAAGCGACGTCAAACCAAAACATCAACGCGCTGGTGGCCAAACTTCCTCAAATCTCCGTGCAACGGGCTGTCTACGGTTGGCTAGACTGGCAGTCGACGGCCTGTTGCGTGGCACAGTCAGAGTGCCGATCGGCTCCCGGGGCCACCTATTCTCAGCGTGCTATTTTTTCAATTACAGGGAACAATTGCGTGCTCCCCGAACTACTCTTACTCTCTGGCGACATTAAGACTAATCCAGGCCCCACTACAACTTACACATGTCACCATACACAAAGACATAGACACAATAGCACCATGAGACACATACAGAAGTATAATATTAACATATTACAGTACAACGTAGATGGCCTCACAAACAAAATCATGCAGCTTAGGGAATTCGTACACAAACAAAACATTCACATAGCACTTATACAAGAAACAAAACTAAAACACACACACAAAACACCCACCATCCCTGACTTCACGGCGATCCATCAAGATCGTACTGGGGGTAACGGGGGTGGACTCATCACTTACATATGTAAAAGCATTAGCTACACTGATGCTACCCAAAACATTACAAACACAATCCAAGCAGATAACACGATAGAAATACAGGCAGTTAACATTAAAACACGCGCAAAACACACCACCACACTAATCAACATTTACATCCCACCAGATAGTTCACCTCAGGTGCCAGCCAATTACAATCCACAGTTGCACAATCTTGCCTCTCTCACTAATGTCATCTTAGGAGGAGACTTCAACGCCAAAGACACTAGTTGGTACCTGCACAACCAAAACAACACCAGAGGCGCCAACATAGCCACACAACTAAACAGCCTCTTCATTCTTAACAATACAGAAGAACATACACACATACCACATCAAGCAGGATACTCAAACTCCTCCCCAGACATAACGTTCTGTTCCCCCTCACTAGCAACACATACACAATGGAGAACAGAAAAACAACTGTCATCAGACCACCTGCCCATCATCATTACAACACATTCTACACTCTGCCCCAACAGCCTTAGGCACACTTACAGAAATTACAAGAAAGCTGATTGGGAACAGTTCAAAATACAGACTGAGGAACAATTCACCACATTAAACAGCACACCCATCATAAACATCGATACAACACTCAAGACATTTAATCAGATTATCAATAATGCAAACAAATACATACCCAAGGGCAACATTAGGAAATACAACCCAAATTACACTAGAGAAATAGCCCACCTCATAAGGCAACGTAACAACCTCAAATATAACACACAAACACCACACACAGAAGCCATAAAACAGCAGATACAACAGCTCAACACAGAAATAAACAACAAACTCAAAGAAAAACAAACAGAAACATTCAGGGAATTCATAACAACACTAAACCACTCCACAGATAGATCCAGGCTATACAAGACTATAAACAGCATTACCCACTCTAACAGCGGCATTCACACCTCACACGCGGCTATCTGTCGCAGCCAAAATAATATCCCAACATACACACAACAAGCTAACATTCTAGTTAATCACTACGCAAAGATAAGTCACTTAAACAGAGACAACAACCAGAAACATGCAGACAGACAAACAGCCAGACACAAGAAAACCTACAGACTCGACATGACCATTACACCCTTCAATACAGACCAGACCACCAAGATCATCAAAAACATTAAGAATTCGAAGGCTACTGGACCAGACAACATATCTAACATACACCTTAAACACTTGGGCCCACAAGGAATATTAGCTCTCACAAATATCAGCACATATTCATACCAACACTGTATTATTCCTGACATATGGAAACAAGGTAAAATTATTACACTACTCAAACCAAACAAAAATCCAACAGAACCAGCTTCCTATAGACCCATTACTTTACTATGCACACCTTCCAAAGTAACAGAAAGACTAATCTTACAAATCACCAACCCACACATACCACTATTGCCTACTCAACATGGATTCAGACCTCACCACTCAACCACGACATTACTCACTAACCTCAGCAGCACATCATGGATGGCATCAACTCCAGACGACCAGCTCAACGTACACTATTAGCAACAATAGACATTAGTAAAGCATTTGATGCTATCCCACACTTCCCTCTCATAAACAAAATATTCAACACAAACATGCACAATAACACCAAAAGGTGGCTGAGCAACTATCTCTCAGGAAGATACTCACATGTCACATTTAATGGCAAGTCATCCAAAAACAAGCTTTTTCCGAATGGGGTCCCTCAAGGCTCTGTTCTCTCACCAACACTCTTCAACTTATACATGCATGACATTCCAACACCCATAGATAACAAGCTTACCTTATCATCATATGCAGATGATATCACTCTAACATCCACCCACAACAACATCGACACCGCTACAAATAACCTACAAACATACATAAACAGTATACAAGACTGGCTCACACACAATAGACTCAAAGTAGCGCCCACAAAATCAACCATCACCTTGCTTACAAGCAACACAAAAGAACACCAGGTAATTCCACAGCTTACACTAAACAACATCAACATTCCACACACTCACAGAACCAAAATACTTGGTGTCACATACAACACATCATTATCTTTTGCAAACCACATTCAGGACATTAAAACCAAATGTACGTCAAGACTTAACACGCTTAGGGTACTAACAGGCACAAACTTTGGACACCAGCAGGAAACAACATCACTCATATACAAACAATATATTCGCTCAGTTATGGACTATGCTAGCCCA
>JAJOZX010011368.1:37500-113893 GCA_023014485.1 Bathynomus jamesi
GTAACTTTATGGGCAACTTAACTTATGCTTTTGGCTTTTTCATGAATGTTAAATATTTTTATATAATTACACTTTGAAATAAGTATAAATTATCATAAATATTGTTTTTTGTCTGTTCATTTTTCTATAAATATAGATTTTGTTTTGCAATGAAAATTTAAAATTTTAAAGAATCGGCTAAATTTGGCCAATGCCCAAACAATGGCCGATTCTGCCGATGCCACTTAATCGGTACACCACTAGTATGTAGGCCTATGTACAAGAGGTATATATTCAGATTAAAATTATCTGAATTGGTCTCAGTAAATTGCTCAGTTTACTGGAAAATATTTAAGACATTTTAAATCAGCTTATTAAGTCCAAATCTTCAAGTTTCCTTTCAGGTGAAGGCAATATTGTAAGCTAGATTGAGGTAAGATCACTTTAAGTGATACTAGTAATGGCAAAGGAGACCCTTTTGGCTTAGTAAGTTGTAGGTGAGGACCAGGCCTACCATAACATTTAATGATCTATCTTGAAAGAAATCTTGGTTAGTGCAACAGGCTATGGCTCAATCAGAACTTCATGTATTGTCAAGGGTGTGTCAGTTGATGGACTACCGTATTTGATGGCATATAAGATGCACCCACATTTCATCAGGGAACATTTAGGAAAAAAACTTTTGAGTGTATTTAAGCATTTAATGTTTACTCCTACTAATATGGAACATGAGCATGTGATCAGCATACGTGATCTTACGTTTGTAAGAGTTCAAAAATAGTTATATACTGCTTAGCTCTGAATAGTTGGGTGCCATACAGATGATAATCATCTTGTAATATCATCAGTACTGTAGTTATAAATCCAGTTTAATATTTACAATAATTCCTGTTTTAGTTAATTAAAAGAAATAATAATGTGTTTAAGTAAACAATAACATTTTTTTAATTCTGAAGTTGGGCTAGGCAGAATTTAGCCTACCAGAGAAAGTTACTGGGGGATTCATTAGCCTACGGGAGACTGCAAGTTCACATATAGGATGCTGGGTGATTTTTTTGAGACATTTTTTGGAAAAAAAAAGTGCATCTTATATGCTGTCAAATATGGTATATCTTTTATATTAGAAAGAACTATTTAAGATCCTTTAAACTTTATCTCAACTGCTCTTATTCTGCTGATACTGTGGCTTGAAAAAGACCTTTATCTTCTCATATTGCCTGGTAGATGATTTCTTCACAGAAATACTTTCCCAGTTCAATTATATTTTGCCTTGGCTGTAGCTGTAGGCTTCTTTACTGAAAATTCTTAACTTTGTGGTGATAAGGTGTAAGACAAAGAAATCTGAACATTTTAAGACTGAAATTGAGTTTTGAGAGAGTTATATAATAGTAGGTTCTAGATTTGAGAAGTAGCAGATAAAATTTTTTAAAATTTTCTCATTAATATTTTGGACAAATTGTTTCAGTTTAAAGTATGGTATAGGTAGGCCTGTTGGTCACTATATCTGAATTTCCATCCAAACATTTCTTTGAAGTCATTCCATAGGCATATTGTGTACATTTGATAAATTATATTCAGTTCTTATACGTGGTTTTTAAACAACTCTTCTGCACAGTGGTGTACATGTGTACCTCATGGCTGCTCTCTCTCACTCTGCACAGAGGTATGCTTTGTACACCACAAACACTTGACATATTTTCCTTGAAAAAAGTTGCTTAGTGTTTCTGTTAACATTATAATACATCAAGCACAAAGGGTTAAAAAGTACTTATCTTGCTTTTTCTGATGAACTCATCTAGAATTTCCCACATATATTATGTACTCAGTTTTTGTACCTTTCTTTATAGGATGATGATAATACAAATTTCTTCATTTTGGACCATTGGCAAGAAATTTGTTCAATAACAAATCTTAGAACAGGAAGTAGACCTGAAAGTAGTCTGGCCCTATATGAAATATTTAACAATTTGGTAGCTGAATGTTCAAACTACATTCTTGAAGCCATCAATACATGTCAATCCTCATTTTTCCTTCAGTGCATAGTCAACCATGTCAGCAAAAAGTCGCCCAAAGTTTGTTTGAAAAGAATTATTGTGTTCCAGATCAGGATATTAGTAAATGCCTACGGGTCAGACCAAAAGTCTTCCCCAATGACATTGGATTCTTTCCAGATGAACTTTTTTGTGACTGTTTGACAATGTGGTTGACTGCACACCAAGAAAGTGAAATTGACATACATAAAAGGCTGTAGCTTAAACATTAGTAAGTTAATAAATATGGTATTACTCTTCAGGCCAGACTTTTAGTTCATCCTGTATATAAGTACGTAGTCATGCATTATATGAAATCATACAAGTGACACCAAAACTTTTTAAGTAGCCTATACTGTAACAGCAAAGATCAAAATTGGGCATACCTCCTTTTTAGGAAGCCCAGAAATATAAAAGTAATAGAGTAGATATGTATTTTCAAAAGCTATTTTAAAGTCTAGCAAACCCATAGGCAGTATTTTAAATAGTGATGTACTATACTGTATATCTATCTAAATGTTAAAATTCATAAACTTCGTCAAACTATTTTACCTGAAAATTACTTTTTTTGCATCTTTTTTAGAGTAAAAATTTCATGTTTGATGAGTATATGACAGCTTACAAAAATGGAGAATACCAAAAAATATTTAACCTTGGTTTTAAAATTAGTCCTTTAGTGGCACCCAATTTTCATGCGAGTGCTACTGAAAAATTATATTCATTATAACTTTCTTTTTTTAGTACCAAGCTTTTATTAATCATAATGTAGCTAAGCACTATAAGAAAGTGTATTAGTAATTGGGTCAAGCAGGTATTTAATGTAAGCATTGAATTCTTTTTTTTTAATGTGGGAGGGAGGGGCCAAGGGCGAATGCCCACAAAAATGCTCCCCCTTAGAAGGAGAAAGAGAGACCTGAAATCAAGGTCCTGGGTCTTCAAGATGGTGTGCGGACAAAGTGTCGACGGACAAAGTGTCGACGGACAAAGTGTCGACGGACAAAGTGTCGACGGACAAAGTGTCGACGGACAAAGTGTCGATGGACAAAATGTCAAATGGACAAAATGATAAAAATAATACGATAATATTAAAATACGATAATAATTTTATTGATAAAAATAATACGATAAACTACAAATTTTATCAACGTTTGTTCGTCACTTGAATTCTCAATTCTCAATAAGAAAAATAAAGGGGTGGGGCGTGGTTGACTCCAAATTAGGAGGCGGAGCCACACAAAATGAGTCAACTACGTGTTAGTAGTTTACAATCTGTTTACTGTTCGAAGAATAATCAAAGTTATTCTGTAAATCGTACGAGCTGCCTGTGAGAGTTACCGCCTGTGAGAGTTGTGCACCACTACTTCATAATATTCACAATTTTTGGTCTAATTGTTCCTACATATTGGGATAGCCCAAAATGGAAATCATTAAGACAAATATGAGAGGAAAAAACTTCTGCATGGCGGCTATATTTATGTTGTTGACAGGAAGAAGGAAGAGAAGATATATTGGAGGTGCGAAAAACGTGGTTATTGTAGCGGAAGAGTGTGACTACGAGTAATGAAGAGTCAATTTCCACTACTAAAGATCATTGCCATCCACCTGATATGGTCCGCATTGAAGTTCTTAAAGTAAAAGAGAGCATGAAAGAAAGTGCTGGTTGCTCGGAGGAAATAACATCCAATATAATCAATAAATGTACAAGCAATGTTCCTTTAGCGGTATGTGGTACACTACCAAGAAAAGAAACACTTTCCCGTACGATAAGAAGAGTGCGCAATTCAACATCTGTGGATGATGATTTGACTACTACAACAAGAGGGAGGAATTTTTGCTATTTAAAAATGACGGCATTAGCATTTACTCTACCACGAGTAATCTCCGGATCTTGGAAAAAAAGAGAAGATGGTTTAGCGATGGAACATTTGATAGTGCCCCTCTTGGTAAGCAGATTTACACATTCACGCCCTTGTCGAGGAAAATAAGACTTTGCCTCTGGTTTATTGTGTCACGAGCAAAAAAGATGAGAAAACATACGACAAGATATTTAATTTCTTACGTGAGAAACAGTTAAACCACTCTCAATTACAGTTGATTTTGAGCGTTCTGCTATTAATAGTATCAAAAGGAATTTCCCACATACATCAATATGTGATGTTTTTTCCATTTTGGCCAATGTTTGTTGAGAAAAACTTCAAGCTTTAGGATTAAAAATTGGTATAGCCAGTTAGAAAATGCATTGATAATAAAAAAAAATTCAAGCTTTGGCATTTGTACCACCAGATGATGTGTGCACTCTCTTTAACGAGCTGATGACTTCGCTCGATGAAGCAACGGATGATGTTTTAGGCGAATTCCTTCAATATTTCGAAAGTACTGGCTAGGCATTGTTCAGCGTGGTAGACGCAGAAAGCCAAAATTTGAAATAGAACTATGGTCAGTTCATGAAAGACTTGCGACGACCTGCCCAGAACCAATAACGCTCTCGAAGGATGGCATATGCCTTTAAGAGAAGAATGATGATTACCCATCCAACCGAAGCCAAACTTATTCAGAAACTTCGATTAGAACAGGCAAGTACAGAAATGGCTTTGGAGCAATCCTCGCATGGAGCACAAATCGGAAGAGTAAATAAAAATATGCTACAATAAATTATCGATTAAAACGAATACATGAAACCTATGTTATTGAAAATGGACTAGAGTTTTTGAAGTCAATAGCTCACAATTTATAAGTTTTTAATCTTCTTTTTAACATATTTTACTCCAAATAAAATGTTAACCTGGATTTGAAGCAGGAATAAATAAAACCAGTTGATGAACTATAAATATTGTATTTTTTAAATATATCTCTTAAAAATAAATTGTTTAACCTAATCGCTTTTGTCTATTTGCCCCTTTGTATGTTGTATGTTCCATTCGACATTTTGTCCGTCGACACTTTGTCCATTCGACATTTTGTCCGTCGACACTTTGTCCGTCGACACTTTGTCCGTCGACACTTTGTCCTAGACTTGAACATGCTGTGTTTGGCTTCATTTATGAATAACATGTGGTGTACAGTCATTTTGGCTCAAGAACCAACTCGGCCCACTTCTCTGACCAAAGCTGCCTGTAATTAATTGTATATGGATTTGATTTTTGGATTACAATGGTTAGGCCTACTTGCATGGCAATAGTGTAAGTGCCTAGTTATCCTCCCTTTTCTAGACATTAGGTGTACACTTGGTTAGGTTAGGGGATATATAATTTGTGTTCAGTTTAAAGGCTATGGATTTAATTAAATACACTTAAATTTTATATATATAGGTGTGTGTATATATGGGCTAATTTGGTTAGAAATGAGGGCTGAATTGGTCAGGAAAGTGGTAGAGTGCTTGGGCCAAAATAACTCTTGATCATTTATGGCACAGCCCCATCAAAGAGGACAGTACAAGATGTAGCCTAGTAATCAATGATATTCCTTAAAAAGCATTGAGAAATTACATAAGCATAGGTTGGACTGAAATTATGCAAAAGGTAGAACAAACCTCAATCACACCAAGCCATATAATGTTTAAATAAGAATTTATATCACTCTCACCAGAAAAAGATAGCTAATCTGTTCAGGAGTAAACTGTAGGCCTACTGATATTTTGCTGTATGGTCCTGTAGAATATCACAGTGAAATACAGTAGGCACCATTAGGTAACACCAGCAGAAATGGTTACTCGTAGGCCTATTTAAATTTTCTTGGATTGAGCTATATTTCCCTGGCACTATTACTATGTCTTTCCAATCAGTAGAGGCATCTACTGATAGATAAGGTAATGTTTTATTATAAGTAACAAAGAAAAGCAATGTAAAAGAAGTAATAAGTAAATATTTTTGAAAAACAACTGTTCATTTTACTCCATATTTTGAGTAGGATTGTAGTAGTTGTGGTTGTAAATTGCTAGCTACTTAAGAAAATAAGAAATTTCTTGTGTTGAAAACAATTTGAATACACACACAAAAGTTGAAAAGCTAGTACAGTATTAAAAAATTAATTTTTTGCATTTTTTATTGTGTTTAGAGCAAATCTATAGTTTTACTAATAGTTTTCAAAAATTGCTTAATTAGAATTTATGATATACAAGGTGTTTTATATGTTGATTTGATCCCATATTTTCCCATTAGGACTGGGTACTAATTAATACTAATAGCTTTTAAACAAAGTTAGAAATGCTTTGTACCACCATCTTGGTGCACAGACCTACGCACATACATATATGAAGTTCCTATTTTGTTCCTTGTCATAAAGATATTTCTGGTAAAGTAATATGGGAAACTCTTAGAGCTCATTTCAAGTTTGTAGTGATTCTCAGCAGTGAGGTAATGTTAGCTAACTAATTTTTATAAATCTTTAAATGTGGGGTCAATGTGGAAACAGAAATTTTGAAGCCAATTGAGAGTTTTTCGAAGATGGTCATTTTAGTCCTCAGACAGTATCCTCAACATACAAATAAAAATAGATGGACCTGCTCTTATTCAATATCAAATAAAATGGTGTGATTCATCCACTATAATTGTACAGGCAATAAATTAAGTAACTGTGTGTGGAAAATTAATAAATGACACCCATTATTTTCAGTACAGTAGTTAGGCTTGCTATTTGAAAAAAAGTAAAATGATGTTTTGTAATTTTAGTAACTGTATGACAATGTTCAGAATGTTAGATGCTCATTAAAATATGACTTTTCAAAAAGTGAAGAATAATTATTAGATAATGCTGTCATAAATACAGTTATCACAATAATCTGAGGCCTTTTCCAGCCTTAGAATGAGCTCATGTAGCCAACATCTAGTCTCCCATATAGACCTCTAATTTAAATGTAAACATTATGGGTGAAAATGTATAAAATATGAAAGTTGTCAGCAGGTATTCTAAAACAAATATAAAGTAAATACTGTAAATGAGAAGTAATAGTTTTCCTTGACTTATTCTCTGCAATTATGGAATAAGAAAGAAGAAAGTGTTATAAGGGTAAGGCTAACTGCATGCCTAAACATAATTAGGAACATAGGCTATATACAATTAAAAAATGTTTTGTTGCCTTTTTATTCCACCAATTAATGCAAAAATTAGCAGAACATCTCATTATTATTGGAATATCTCATTATCATTGTAATTACAGTTTAATACTATAAGTAAAAAGTTAGTGATAAAAGCTATTTCCCATATTACAAATAGGCCTACAAAGTCTGTGTTGAAATACAATGACATAAATTGGTAAGCCTGAGAAGGATATCAGAAAGATTTGCCACATGTTTATCTGTATGGTAGTTGGAACAGCACTAGATAGTTGAAAGTTGCATCTATTCTTTTTTTATATATATGTGGTGCACAATATGATCATAATTGAATTTTTGAGTTTGTTATTAACTGTTTTAGGTAAATTAGTCATTTTCACAGTGGGGCACTTTATGCTGATAAAATCACCCATACATTTTTGTAACAGTGAAGCTGCTACATGTGACATATACAGTAAATAGAATGACTCTTGTTTTAAGTGATATTGTAGTGTAATTGTAATATTTTCCTCGTATTGATACCAAATTTCTTATGAATAAAGTTTGTAGTTATTATTTCATAAGTTTGAATCTCTTCAGTAACTAATTATAGATATCTAGGCTAACTGTGCTATTTATATTACCACTAGGTAGTCTTTCGAGAAGGCAAGCTAGGCCTTGAAAAAAGTTTCCACTAATAGGTTGGACTTGTATAGATTAAGTTTCATAATTAATTTCATTGAACTTGAAAGTATGCGAAAGTAGTCTGTCTTGATTACAGTTAATATTACCATATTTATTATTCACTTCCTATTTTTGTCAATTTCAGAAGTCACATTTTAAAATTCTCCAGTGATTGATGGATTAAGTAAGAAAATACTTCATTTGAATGTACCCAAAGAAGTTCTTAAATACCAATGGATAATCCACAGATATAGAGCAGCTATTATTGATCTCATCTGTATAAGGACATGCCACCTAGGTAGCATGGTTCTCAATGATTTTTTTTATTACATAGAATGAATTCAATGCACAATAGTTTTAGTGGACCTGGTGGCTACTCAGGAGCCTATCCTGGATATGTACCACCACCCTCAGCTCTACCTTATTATAATGGTTACCCTGGTGATATAAATCAAAGTTCCAACCCCTATTATGGAAAGCCTGGATCTTCAGTTCCTCCTGGCTACTCATCGGGTGTGGCAGCGTATACTCCACCTATAAATAACTCATCCATGTATTACCAGCAGTATGGATTAGGTTATCAGTATGGTTATAGCAAGTATAGTCTTGGTTCAAGTTTGGGATATTCTTCAGAACTTCCCTCTGGACCAAGCATTCATCCTCCATCAATTGGAACATTGCAGGCTCCTACGACTGATTTAGGACTGACTGGGTCAATGTTTTCGAAGAACAGCAAATTCAGCAGTGGTCAAGGCAGCTCTTCCCCCCATACAAGTGGACTAAATTTGAGTCATGGAGCAAATTCAACCATGCTCTCTCCTGCTACTCCAAATACACCTTCTCCTGGGCCCCATGCTTTATCTGGGAATTTGAGAGGTGCAGGAGCAACTCCCAGTCCTCCAGTTGATGCTGCTGAAGCTAAAAAAGATTTAGAAAAAATGAGGAGGTGTCAAGTTTGTGGACAAGTTTTTCGATTAATGAGTGAATGTTTAGCTCACATGAAAACTGTTCATGAAGCTCCCTTGAGTGTTTATAGCCTCCAACATTCAGCAGGTGGACATGTGACTCAGTCACTAAGTTCTGCTTCTGGATTACCTACTCACACTCTCTCTGGTGGGTTGGGTCCTCCAACTTCAAGGCATGCAAGTATGGGAACACCAGACAGTCCTCTTATGGCTCTTGAAAGAATGGGATGGGGTGAAAAACAAAATATTATGTCATCATTGCAGTCATCTCCTTCACCACTTACCTCTTCATACACTCCTGCACCTAGTTCACAACACTTATCAACTGTTCAACATTCTCATCACCATAACACATCTGTAAATCAGCCTCAAGCTTCTGCTCAGGTCTATCCATCTCATCAGCATACTATTCCTGGGCAACACCAGTCTCCTCTTCTCCAGTCTCCAGTCCAACATCATTCACCATCATCCCTTCATCCTTCACCTGTTAGACATCCATCACCTGTCAGGCATCCATCACCTGTTAGACATGCCTCTCCTGCTCCACAACATGTTAGTGTGAGTCAGCATTCTGGTATGTCTTCTAATCAAAATAGCCCAGCAATTTCGGATGCAAGCATTCCAGAGCCACCTTTCTCTCAGTCTTCGTCAATGCCAGTATCAGTATCGACTCATTTGATAGATGCGCCTCAAAGTTCATTGAATTTTATTGAGGATACACACTTATCTAATGTCAAACAACGTAAAACTAATTCTTATTCAGTGTCGAGTATAATTGGAGAAACGAGAGAAACAATAAAAGAAGAAGAAAAGCAAGTTTTAGACGAATCTCAGGAACATGACATGAGACGAGTTAAAACTGAAATTAGAGAAGATAAACAAAACTCTGAGAAGTATTCTGGAAGTCATCAGCTGCAGGAAATAAACATAAGTACCAATTCTGAGAATAGTACATACACTGATGATAAAAGCCAGTATGAAAAAATAAAAGATGATCCTGATGATAAAATATCTGATGTACAATCTTCAGTTTCTGAAACACAAATTAAAACAGAAATAATAGAATCAGGAAACCAGTCTGCGGGAGAAGAGGTTGCTTCATTAATTAAAGTTGAACAAACTGAAATTCATGAAACCATAAGACCACTGAGTGTGTGTATGCATTCCTCCCCTCATCAAGATAACAAAGAAAGTGTAGATATATTGAAGGACCAGATTGAATCCAATGTAGTTAACAGAGAAAAAGTGAAAAAAGAGAAAGTCGTGCATGAAACTCAAGCAGTTGAAAATGAATTAAAACCAGATCTTATGCCCCATAGTAATATAAATGCAACTTATATAGGTCCAACTCAGAACTCTAAAGAGGAAGAACAGGAAATCCCAACAGCTTCAGTAAAACCAAGTGTTTCAAAAGATTCTAGTGATCAAGAAGAAATAAAAGAAGAGACAAAGAAGGTTGATTCAAATGATGAACAACAAACTACTCAGTCTCCTGACCAATTTTCTCAGCAAGAACAAAATTCTCAGGTTGAGCAAAATCAGCAGCAAACACAGCAACTAGAACAGCCTCAACCTCAGCAACCACCTCTTCAGCAACATCCACAGCAGCAGCAGCCACCACCACAACAACCACTACAACATCAGCACCCTTCTCCTCCTGTTGGGATGTTCCACAGTCAATCAAATATGAAGCAGCAGCCCGCGTATGGAGGCTGGCCAATGTCAATGGGGCCTGGGTATTCCAGTCAGTATCCTTATCCATGTCCCCAAGGGACCACCTCTCAGCCAAATGTAAATCAACAGCAGTTGCCCCCAAATGCACTCTCAGGAGGTAACATGTGCCCAAAACCCCATGGTTATCCTTCAATGCACTCAAGATTCCCATCACAGTATCATCAACCAGGAGTAAGCTCTGGAGGCCCTTTTCCCCATGATCACCATGCCAGAGGCCCTGGACCTCACAATTTTATTCAGGGCCATCCTCAAAGTCACCCTCAAGGAAACTGGTTCCCATCTAATCCAAGAACCGATTCCAAAGCAATGTGGGGAAGTTGGCCAAACCAAAGTGGACAGCCTTATCCACAAGGGTTCTATGGGTACCCTGGAGCAAATCAATCTCAGGGCCAGAAACTGCACCACCATCAGCAACAACCTCCACCAGCACATGTACATCCTCCTCAGGTGTCCCATATGCACAGCATTCAGCATTCACATATGCCAACACAACAACCATCAATTTCAAAAGCATCTCCAATCTCTCAGCATTTTCAGCAACAAACACAACAAATGTCACAACAAGGCATGGCTCAACAACATCAACAGCAAGTACATCAACCGTCACTTAATCAGCAACGTCAGACAGGTAGCATTCCACTGTCCCCTCATGACCCACAGAAAGACCTTGGCCAGAATCGTCCATCACTTTCCCCTTCAGGTCGACAACAAAATTTGGAAAGTTGCCAAACTCCTCTTGCCACCTCTGACCAACAGCAGTCAGAAGTAAGCACTCCACAGGCTCCTCCTCCTCCTACTCCTACTCCTACTCCTCCTCCTCCTCCTCCTCCTCCTCCTCCTCCTCCTCAAGCTGAAAAAAGCTCAAAACAGTCGTCCAATTCTGTTGACACTTCAGGGTTGGTGGAAAAGCCTACTGACAATACCGCTCAAGTACAAGCTTCAGTTCCTCAGGCTTTACCTACAAGTATCAAAAAATCGGGTCATAAAATTGGACCTAAAAGTAAGACGATGGCAGCTAAACAGTTTAGTCAGCTTGATGATTTGGATAACTATAAATGTACAATTACTGTGCAAGAAAATGGTACTTTAAATGGCTATGCCTCTCAAGGGAGTGGTAGCAGTACGGGTGGCCATCAGTCTTGCGATTCATCCGACAGTGAAATGGCTGTGGAAGATACGCCAACATTCACATTGCTTAAGCCAGTTAAAAGAAAACATAGGAATGCGGGAAGGGATGGGATATTTGTGGGTCCTAAAAGAATAAAGCTGGCAAAGCAAGTGAGAGAGAGACAGGAACGTCGACAACGTCACTTGCAGGAACAGATTCGTCAGAATGAATTAGAGGAGCAATTACTGGCGCAGAGAGCGGAATTAGCTACTGAACATAATGGCCCTCTAGCCAATATTTTGCTTCAGTCTTCTATCCTTTTGGCAGATAGTAAAGTAGAAGAATCGGATTCTGTTGAAGAATGTATTGCTTCTATCAAAGCTGAGCGAGACGTATCCTTATCGGAAAATGCATTAGATAATGATGGAGATAAATCCAGTTTCTCCTCGAGTAATAGTGGTTCAAATTCTGGAAACAAAAAGCCAGGGAGGAAAAGTCAAACCAAAGTTTTTCACAATGAGAACTCTGTTATAATAAAAGATTTAGCTCCTACTTTGCCTCTACGAAAGTTAAGAGCTAAGGACTTCAAATGGAGTCATTATATAAAATCAATGAGGTATTGGTGCCACGACTGTGCGCAAGGATTTAAAAACCAAAAAGAGGCCAACAGTCATTCTGAAGATAGATGTAAATGGAATTGCCTCTACATGCTTGAATGCTATGTTGTGGTTAAGGATATACAAACACACCCTGTATATGGACCAAAGGTTAGTGTTCAAATTTATTATCAGAGTTGCGCAATATTTAATACATTTATTAAAAATTGTGCATATAGGATTTAATTAATTAGCTATATATTTTAAGTCATAATCATAAGTGTTAAATTTAATGAATCGAGCGAAAAGAAGCTTTTCATGGGCTGAACTTGGGCTAACTATTTAGTCTACTCCAATAGAATCAAACTGAAGAATAAGAAAAATTCACCAATATTACCAGAGTCCTACTAGAAAGTCTATCATATTAAATTATTATAATATAGTTTTTATTCGTTCTTAATTAGTTTCATTGGTTTTATATATACAGTACTTCGAAACTACAAACTCTGTAACTGCTTAATTATTTACACTTAAAAAATGAAGTGGACTTTGGTTTCATATTGACAAATGAAATATACTCGTACTTTGATACCGATTAACTTCGTTTGGCATGTAAAAGTTTAAGTATTGGTGCCAAATTAATAAGTTTTGCTCTACCCAAATTAAAAATAAAACTTGCAATATTAAATAAACAATTTAATAAATACCGTAATATCTAAATTAGGTTCAAGAACTTTTAGAAGAATACCAAGTGGATGGAGAACATCAGTGTATTACATGTTCTGAAGTCATTGCTCGCAAAGCAGATTTCCTTGTCCATGTAGACTCCCATAAGGATTTTATGCCCTGGGAATGTACAATTTGTGGAACAAGATTCAAAATCCGAGGGTCTTTGAAGGAACACTTACGGTACACTCACATGAAAGGTCGAGTGCCATGTTTGAAATGCAATAAAGTTTTCCCCACTTCAACTCTTCTTAGACAGCATGTAAAGGTTAGTTGAAATTGAGTTAATAAGAGCGTTTCATACGTGACTCGATTGCCGTAATTTTATTACGTCTCGAATAAATGAAAGCACGTCCTTACACTTTAAACGCAGCAGCGAGGATACTAAACCTCGCTCTAATCTTACGAAGTAGAACAACTCTGATAATGATAAATTCTTAACTTCACTTTTATTTTTCTCTTATTATAATTTATCATAATTGTGGAGAGTTAAATACTTAATACATTTTGTAGCGTCACAAAATGAGTGTAACATTATATCTGTGTAAATAAACTGCTTGTTTTTTTTTAAATTTTGTTTTCTATGTTTTAAAATAATTTATGTACACTTCAAGGTATGGATTATTTAGGATGTACAAAGCGTACCTGCTTGGTCACTCATCGCAAGATTGAAATTTCTTAGCATAAAAATGGAAATATTCTTTTGGAAAGCCGCTTATTGGCATCCTTTGTAAACGCTATTTTTACATAAAATTTTAAACGTGAAGAAGTGTTGAATGTACATGCAGTTCTCAATCATGCTAATTACTATTACGAACCTTTAAAACAAAATTTTAAATGCTTCTTTCACAATTAAAAGAAGTGACAACTTTTAAGAAATTTGAAAGTAAGCTCAACATGTGATAATTTGCACGTAAATTTGTAGAAGAATTTTTGTATGCTAAATTGTAGTGTGGACTAAGACAAAGTGGGAACCCTTTCGTTGGAAGGCGAACAGTCATAAGTCTTTGTTCCTCAGGTGCATACGCAACATTACAAGTACAAATCAGCCAAAAATCGAGAGGAGGAGTTGCGTGCTGCGATGGAGGCAACTGCTGGGGCTTTGGAGGGCCCCGTGGGGACCACCTCCCCCGAGGATAACGATAAGCTGTCCCACGAGGCGAACGAATATCGCAATTGGTGCAAACTGATGGAGATGAATGCCCTAAAAAACCTCTCCACCCCGGGAACAATGGGAGGCTCTTCCGCCGGTGGGAGTGTCGGGGACGAGGAAGAGGAAGAAGGGAGGGTCGGTGATGGGGATGGGAGTGCCAGTGGGGAGGAGGGAAGTGCGATGGGGACCGGAAGCATCGGAGAGAACTCGTGTTCGGAGATGCCGAGGAACTGCCTCATGAGAAGTGGAGATTCAAAGACGGACATGAACAGTTAGTAGAGAGCATGTTCAGACTTTCCTTTCGCACTTTTGCGCTATCCAGTGGAAAGTGACCGTTTTTAATACTTGTTCATTTGTAAATATATTCTTAGGTTGTTGTCTGAATCTCATGATGAATGTAACTTTTATCTTATAGGCGTAGAATATTTTAAAAGTAAAGCTTCAAATTAATTCTTAGACTAATTCAAATAGCATTATCTAATGAATAAATTATTGGGCGTACATCGCCCTCGTATTTAAAGAGAATCTTTTACACTAAAGATGATTAACATCATTCAGTGCTTAATTTAAATTTGAAATTATTTTAATTCTAGTCAATGTATAATTAATAAAAATTTTGAAAATGTATCTGAAGTTGTCCAATTTCCAAAATTGATGTTATTAAAGGTTAATTATTTTTTTTAGACTACGTTCAATTATATATAAATGACGTATTATTATTATTTTATTATATTTATATAATTTAAAGGACTTAGTTAGAAAAAGGTTTTAAAAGTTAATTCTCAATTTAATAGAAGCGCTCTGCTCTTCGTTATCATCTGTTACTCGCGTAAAATTATTTATATTTTTATCATTTGTATTTCATTGTAATTTAATTTTTTTGTTTTGTTGATTAATTTTTAGCAGTTGTACCGTCATGTATCGTAAATGTATCGTACGTCATCGATTTAAATGATCAGCCTACTTAAGGTCTGATGTATCAGAAACGAGGAAAAATTATGCAAGCGAAATTTTCAAGTTTGGATTTAACGTTGTAAGACCTCTTGAAGTTGAATTAAAAATCGTTAATCACAAAGTAATTTAACTTTTATTAAATATTTCATATTTGGGGTTTTATCGAAATTAATTTTTTTTAATATAATTTTTCTTGGTCTTCAAAATACAAAAATCTCTTGCCAATTTTGTCATGTTTTTCTCGCTTGTTTTGTGACATTTGCCGTTTTTAAAAGTAAGTGAAATTGTATTTTAGGTTCGTAGACTTCTTAATTCATTAAAATTATTTATATATTTGAAGTGTTTATCTCGAATTTAAAAATTTTATTGGATTTAATTATAAAAAATTTAAATTGTATATTGAAAAATTTGTCTCGTCTAATAGTATCTTTTTTAAACAGTGCCATTATCTTAATTTTATTTCAGAGTTTTGTTAAATGAATTTTTTTAATGCACTGCGGTAGTAACAAACATTCTGATTTGATAAAACCAAGAATTGGGACACGGTTAATTCAAGCGATCAATATTGTTATTGAATTAGTGTCCATGATTTAATAATATTCTCATATTAAAATATCGATCAGTCCTTATTCTCTTTAATTCTTCTTCATTGTGATATAATTATTATTATTATTATTATTATTATTTTAATTTGTTTTTAAAGGACTGTATCCGATGTAAGACAAGAAACCTCTTCATTACATATCAAACCATTTCGTTCCTTTTTTGTTTACTTCATAGTTTCGTATTTCTTTTTGAGCATTATTTATTCATTGAAAGTAGGGCCAAATTTACTTGAATTTATCGCGTGGAAACCTTTAATGTCGGGTAGATATGATCTACTACTTAATCCGCTCATTATTTCAAATACATTGATATTGTAAAATAATTAGGAGCTCCTACTTATTTGCGAAATAAAACGTAGACATAATAGATAACTTTGTCTAACATTTTTATAGAAAGAATAAATGAAACAAAATTGTAATTATTATTATTATTATTATTATTACTACTACTATACTATAATAATAATAATAATGAATAATAATAACAACAATAATTATAATGATGATGATGATGAACAAAAATGTTGGGATAAATTTAGTTTGCCATGCAGTATTGCATGTTTTATATGTACAGAATGTTAATCTGAATATTTCAGATATGATCCAAATTTTGGGGAGGGAGTGTGCTTTGCCTCAAACAACTCATTTGCTTTTATTTAAGTCTCCCTATCAGGTGCAATATGTTTAATGTGGTGCTTCTCATTATTAATGATTTATTGTAAATTGTGGACAGAAGAGAGTACAGGGTGAAATTCGTACCTAAGTAGTTATGAATCTCTGGGCTGTAAATATCCGCTTAACGTAGTTTGTTTCTGTCTAGGCAAATTGTCCCAAGATGAAAGATGAAAATTCTGTTCTGATTTAGGTTAAGTTCTTTTTTCCCCAGATAGACATTGCATCACATCATTTTACGAGTGTATATACATACATTAGTTGTACGCGGTTAATACTTGTTATGAGAATAATTTTGGAATGTAAATATTTCGATCCCAAAATGTGAATGAATCATTAATTTAAAAATACAAATTGCGCAATACTACATTTGGTGCTATCCTCATTAAACTTTTTTTAATTATTATTTTTCTATCTTGCAGTTTTTTATTATTAAACTTGGCGAAGATGTTTAGTTGTTACTCTTCTCAATTCAGAGTTTTGTCCTAAAGGAAAGAAGCAGTTTATACTCAGCCTTAGTCGAGAATTGCGAGCTTTGTTGTTTAACTCTGAATAGCCTAGATAAAAGTTAAAAAAAAGTCATTCCAAAAAAAAGCTCCTCTTCGAAGCTTAGGTTTTACCGAAGTCTGTATGGTAATCCATAATAATACTCATTTGTATTGTCTATAGGAAATAAATTGTCCTTTTGACTTATAAAATTATTTTATTTGGCTTTTATACGATAATTTTCATTTGTTTTTTACTATTATTTCCGAGCATTTGTTTCTATCGATAATCTACACTTCTTTAATTAAAAATGACAGAAGCGGTAAATTTAATTACTGTGCATCATTTTCTATATTTAAACGAAGTAATTGAACTCGTTTTATTTATTTAAGATTTAAATTACGCAACATTCTTTTTCCGTAAGAACTTTTTTTTTCCTCCGCTGTAAATAATTATTTTTTCTAATGACATTTAATATATATATTTATTTCTGAAGAGCTAATTATTATTATAGTTAGTATTTGGGGTTTTGAACTGGGCATTCATTTACTTAGTGCGTGAAAAAGTCTTCCTCTTTTAAATTATCATCAAACGTGTTGAATACCTTTCGTAGGCATTATTATTATTATTATTAAATAATTTTTGTTACTATTTATTTTTATGAAATGCAAACTCGTTCTTATTTTTAACGTTGTATTTGAACACTTAACCGTTATGATGTTTGCAATGTCATCTTATTGGCCAAGCTGTTTTCTCTTATTTTTGTTGAGTATCTTAAACACTCTATTACAGTGTATTCTTAATATGCAATATCTGTATTCTGTGATTTCTTTTTAGATAAATTATTCAGAACTAGATGAAAAATAGTTCAGGAATACTTGTGATTCAATTGTAGGATGATGTGTAAAGGGTCAGCATTGAACTGTAAATGAGAAGTGATTTCACCCTCTATGTATATTGTACTTTTTAAAGTTGGTTGTAAAAAAATTGAAGTTGTGTAGATTGTTAATATTAATTAGGTTATGTGCGTGTAAATTGTAAGTATCATCAGATGGCAGTATCTTAGTTGCATCTCCGGCAACGTTGGCTGTATCATGTATCCAAAATTCATGAATGAATTCCCTTTCGTCTCGGTGTTCGGCTTTTTATCTGCCAGCAGAGGAGCGTAACTTCTCTTCTTTAAGAGTCGGTGCCCTTAGCAAATGAGAAGATCTTTTGCTGGGGAACGTTTGTAGCTCTTAGGATAACTTGAGATCTCAAAATGTACATTTAGTAATATTTGTGACTTTTTTTTTCTCCCATAAATCATGACATGTAAAGTACAGTACATTATGTGTAGTATTTTTGTAAAATGAGAGATGCCTACTAGATTTGTGGAAACCATATTTTTTGCTTTGAATCCAGGAAAACCTTCGACCCTGCATTTGGTTCGGTTTGAGGATCCAAATCGGCTCTCTATTTTGTTTCATACATTCTGAATGTTCACCAACCAGATAAACTCATCTGTGATAAAGGAAATAATTATTATTTAATGACAAAAGTAACTTTTACAGTATTCCAACTTTACTTCAATTCAAACTCACTTTTCTCGAGTCAGCCGAATGCAAGGGTGGCAGCTTTGGGATTTCCTTGTAGCAATGTACATTTTAAAAGTCCAGACTCTTTTGTACCTGCATATATAAATAAAGCTGCTCTCAGTTGTATATTAAAATGAGTATTTTTTGTTTTTTGCTCCTTTTAAATTGAAAGAACTTGAAGAATGCAAAAGATGTGAGGCAAAACCCATTTAGCGAATTCTTTTGTCACTGAGCTCAGACGAAAAGCATATAAAGCGAGAGATACAGGTGAACAAGATGAAAATTCTCGCTGAAATGAATGTTTAAATACCAGCCATTTGCTGTTCTAATGATCTCGACGGAAATTCGTTTTAGTAAAGAAGACTTTCATCATATAATGGGAATCATATCCATGTTAATGTTTCCCCGCCTGTGGCCACGTTGTCGTGGTGGGTGGGCTCCCGTGTTAACCCAGTGGGCTACGTCGGCGGGGGCTTAGCTGCCCAGAAGGGTCACCCATGCCGGAGAGGCTACTGGGGAAACCGGGCTATGAGCCACTAAGTCTTTGGCTCCTAGTACGGGTCTCCAGTGCTGTCCTCCAGAAGTGACGCCCTTAGGGCGTCACTGTTGGATGGTTAGGTGTCCGTGCCGGTGGGATTGGAGGACTGGGGTCTTGACGCCGTTTGGGGGCAACCTTTCGCATCACGGGGCTCCGTTTTTAAACCGACGGTGTGTTCCCTGGGGACGAGGTACCGTGCCCCCTGCGGTCTGCGCTCGGCTTCCCCCTTTCCCTTTGTTTTGTCCGGAGCTATAGGGCGCGTCCCTCTGTGGCCAATGGGGAATGCATCTTCCTTCAATGTAAGGGCTCTCTGCGTTCATGGACTATTGAACCCGGCTGATCTGCTGCTGTTTTTTTTTTTTTTTTTTTTTTTTTTTTTACCACCACCTTGATTTGACTCTTTCCTTGGACCTTGGGTGAGGGAGGTGGTTGTCCTTCACCCTTGTCGCTCTTAAACCAAACCCAAGCCCTGTCCCTGCTATTTTACCGCGCGTTGGATGAGAGTGGCTGCCTTTTAGGCACGGGGACTGGGTATGGGTGTGTATATCCTGCGTGACATCTATTGGCGGTGGGACCGTGTGTGCCCCCGATTCGCCTTTCCCTTGTTGGAGTCGGTGGTAGCTGGATGCGCGTGGGGGATGAAACTACCTTTTTGTTTGCTTTGGCTGCTGCTACTCGGCTTGCAACCTCTGTTTCTAATTCTCGGACTACTACTACTATTAGCACTCGGGTGGTTGGTAACCAGGCCCTCGAGTCCTCTACCACTGGAATACCGCATCCTGATGGGATTAACTCCCCTCAGGCTGCGGAATTCTCGTGTCCTCGTTCAAAGACTTCTCATGTGTCTTATCCCCGCAAGCCTTTTGACACCTTCGTAGGGGCAGACGACTCTGACCCTGATTACCCTCGGTTTCTTGTTCTCAGTTCTTCCGCCTCTCACAGCGGGATGTTTTTGAGGTCTACAATGATTTCACTTCCTGTTGTGGTGCTCCCCGACAGATGTGGCCCCAGAGCGATGGCTCTCTTGTACGGGTGTAGTACATGCTCCCCGTCTTTTGAAATACTCAGAATCGGATTTTCATCCCCCGCCTCTCTCTCAGAAGGTGACCTGCGTTTACCGCCCACCCCGTATGGTTCATGGGGCAGGGATTTCATCTCCCTTACTGATCTTGACTTTTGCTCGTTCCCAGTTACCCGAGAAAATTACGGCCGGTTATCTGCAATTTCCGGTCCGTCGTTATATCCCCAGACCACGCCGATGTTTTACTTGCCAGAGGTTCGGACACGTTAGTAAGACATGCTGAAGTTCCCCTGGCATTTGTGTCAACTGCTCGTCAACCATCCTGTTCGAATCCTCTCCGCTGCGCCAACTGTGGAGAAGACCACGCCGCCGCCTCTTCCTTTCCGACTTACCTATTCGAGCGTGAGGTCCTGTCGGTCCGGGAATCTAATAAGGTCAGTTTTCAGGAAGCGAGGGCCCGCGTCAGGTCCCGATTCGCACGCCCAGGCCTCTCCTTTCCCCAAACTGCGCTCTTCTCGGACTTCGACCACCTCTGTACCGTCCTCTTCCATACTCTATCATCCTAGGCCTGATCCGGCCTCATCCACCCGTCCCCCTATCCCGTCCTCTACCTTCTCTTCGTCTTCACTCCCTGTGTTCACTATTTCTCCAACCCGTCCCCCCAGAACTTCCAATTCCACTGTCCCCATCTGCTGCACCTCATTTGCAACTAATCCGCTTACTCATCCTCCTGAAACCATTGCTGAAATTTCAGCATACATATCGAAAACCGCTCGCTCTTCCGTTAAACGACCCGGCGTCTGGGTCCCTTTGCCAAGCTTCCCTGCTCAGGCCCCCCGTCTCGTCGTCCTCTTGCTCCCTCTTTCACCAGCTCTCTTCCTCCTACCCTCATATCCTTTCCACCTTCAGAGATCCCTTTCGTTTTGCCAGCTCCTCAAGTTTCCGTTTCCCTTCGCGACTGTCCCCTTCCCCCCCTCTATTCCTGATGGTGGTCATGCGGCCTCTGAAATTCAAATTCAAGCCGACATCCACCACCCCGTTCTCTCGTTAATCTCCCAATGCCCTTGGCATCTTCACCTCCATCCCGGAAACCGGATTTACCCCGGCCAGCTTTGAACACCTCTTCTCGTCCACCCTCTCTCTCCTTGACCTCCCATTGCCCCCACGATACCCCCCCCCCCCCCATCTCAGAAGTTAGATTCACCTCGTCCTACTTTTCCCCTCGTTCCCCAACCCCCCAAAAAACTAATCCCCCTCCGTCTCCTTTCATCCGTTCCTCAATCACCTCTTCTTCAACCCGCCCCCTCCAGCATCGTCAGCTCGTCCTTCTGTTCATGGTCCTAAATCTCGCCCGATTACGTCTCGCTCCCCCTGTATTCCGCTCTTGATGGCAGCTATCTTTCAATGGAATTGCCGAGGCCTTCTCCCTAATTAGGAGGACTTTCTCCTCCTTATCCAGGATTTTAACCCAGTGTGCGTCTACCTTCAGGAGACCCAACGTGGGGTTCGCCCCTTGCCTCCTCTCCGAAGGTTTTTCGTCATATCTCTAACCCCCCTCCGTCTGATGCAGCCCCCTATGGGGGCACAGCCGTTTTCATCCGTTCTGATGTGCCATCTACTCCCCTCCCCCTCAACCCTCCTCTCCAGGCAGTAGCGGCCCAGGTTTTCCTGGACCGTGTATATTTAGTTTGCTCTTTGTATCTTCCCCCTTCACAGGAACTTTCTGTTGACGATCTTTCCGCTCTCCTCCTGCAACTTCCTCCCCCTTTCCTCCTCCTGGGAGATTTCAACGCGCGCCATTCTCTGTGGGGTGGGGTGATACTGTCACCAACTAGCGGGATGGCGTTGTGGTCTTCCTTCTTTCAACTATTTCTGTCTGTCTTCTCAACACCGGCCAGCCGACAGCTTTTCACCTCCAGACCCGTACATTTTCCTCCATAGATCTTTCGCTTCTCCTTCCGCCTTCCTTGACTTCTCTTGGTCTGTCACTCCAGACCTTTATGGTAGCGATAATTTCTCCCTCCTCTTCCGTACGTCCCGGTCTCTCAGCTCCTCCGCTCTTCCTACCCGATGGTCCCTCGCTAAACCTGAGTGGCCTCTTTTCTACTCCAAAAGTCAAACCTCTCCAGCTTTAAGTAACTTCCCGACTGTTGATGCTGCCTCCACCTACCTCGCAGATCATATCACCTGTGCCGCTCTCCTCCATTTCCAAATCTACATTTCCCCGCACCTCTACCCCTTCGGTTCCATGGTGAACCCCGACATGCACTCTGACTGTTCAGGCTAAGAAGTCGGCCTTTCGCCGTCTTCAACGTAATCCATCCCGAGCAAATTCAATAGCCTTTAAACGTGCGCGAGCTCAGGCCTGTCGCACAGTCCGTGAAGCCCGCCGCTTTTCTTGCCGAACTTACGTCTCCTCTCTCACCTCCCGAATCTGGAACAAGATTCGGAAAATTTTCGTAAAATCCTTTTCTCATCCTCCTGTTCTCACGATAGACGAGCGCCCAGTGTCTTTTCCTGCTGCAGTGGCCAAGACCTTGGCCTCGACCTTCCGACACGAACACCGTGATCCTGCCTTCCTCCAACGTAAGGTTTTGCTTGTTCGCTCCCCTCACCTTTTTCAGACTCTCAATAATTTCCTCTCTAACCGCCTTTTTTCTATGTCGGAGCTAAGATCGGCGTTAGCTTCTTGCGGCAACTCTGCACCCGGCCCTGACGGCATTCATTTCGAAATGCTTCGTCACCTACACCCTTCGGCTTGCTTTTTTCTCCTCACTTTCTACAATTGGATCTGGGTAGGGGTCTTCTCCTCCTGTTGAAGGGAAGCAGTGGTGCTCCCCTTCCTTATACACGGTAAGGATCTGACATCTCCTCAGTTACCGTCCAATAGCCATCACTAACTGCTTCTCAAAACTTTTAAAGATGATTTCTCGGCGACTGATGTGGCACCTAGAACGCCACAATTTACTTTCGCCTACACAGACCGGTTTTCGCAGGGACGTCATCTTTATGCAGTCTCTCTCTGATTTGGAGAAAGCGTATGACACCACGTAGCGGTGGTGGATCTGCCGAGAACTTTACCTTTTGGGCTGCCGAGGTTTCCTTCCCTTCCTTTATTTCCAACTTTCTGACTTCCCCTTCCTTTCGAGTTCAGTTGGGTACCTTCCTCTCTTCTGTGCATTCACAGGAGGAGGGAGGCCTCCAGGGCAGCGTCCTCAGCGTCGTTTCCTTCGCTCTGGCGATCGATGACGTGGTGTCGGCTCTGCCCCGGGGTATTACGGCCACCCTCTATGTCGACGACCTTGCCATATATTGCTCCGGTTCCCGACCTGTCTTCCTTGAACGTATCCTCCAGCGGGCCCTGGATTCGGTTTCCAAATGGGCCACAGACCACTGGTTCCGATTTTCCCCATCGAAAATGGTGTCACTGCACTTTTGCCGCCGCCGCCGCTGCACTGCCGTTCCTTCTCCCTCTCTCTTTATGGATCACCAGTTCCCGTTGTGCCCGAAACTAGATTTCTGGGTCTCCTCCTTGATTCCCGCCTCTCCTGGATCCCCCACTTGGTCTTTGAAGGCTTCGTGCCTTCAGACTTGTACCCTTTTTAAGTTCCTCTCTCATACTGACTGAGGTGCTGACCGCCATACTCTTTGGCGGCTCTACCACTCCCTGGTCCAAAGTAAGTTGGATTATGGCTGTCAGGCCTATTCCTCCGCTCTGCGCATACTAGACCCGATTCGCTCCTCAGGTGTGCGCATCAGCACTAGCGCATTTCGATCTTCAATCGTTAGCCTGCATGCAGAGAGTGGCCATCTCCCGTTGGATGCCCATCGTACCTTGGAGGGTCTCTCCCACCCCGGTCTTCCAATCCTCCTACGGCCCTTCCACTGTGACACGCTTTGACCGTCATACCCTCTTGATCCGACCGTTTGGTCTCCGAATGGCCCACGTCCTGTCTTCTCTGGGGTTGGAGGGGCGAGTGCTCTCCTCAACCCCCTCCAACTACCGCCCCGTGAACATTTTTCCTCTGTATCTGCTCCCTCCTTTCTACTGTACCAAAGTCCCAGTTCCACCTATCCGCCCTTCGACAACTATTCCTATCCCATTCCTCTTCCCATGCTGACCTCTATCACAGTATTTACTGACAGCTCTTTCTCCACTTGGAGGCGGCTGTGCGGCCGTCTTCCCCTCGGAAATTAAATCATTATTCCTCCCCCCAGCGTCCTCCATCTTTACAGTGGAACTATCAGCTATTCTTTCGGCCCTTCGGTTCCTTTCTCAGCTACCCTCTACATCGTTTATTATTTATTCTGACTCCCGTAGCGCTCTTGAGGCCCTGTCCTCTCTTGTCTCTCTGCACCCACTGGTGCGACAGATCAAGTACTGGCTGGTCCTTCTTTCATCACGCCGTAAGGTTGAGTACAACTGGGAGATTTCAACGAGCGCCATCCTCTGTGGGGTGACACTGTCACCAACCAGCGGGATGGCGTTGTGGTCTCCCTCCTCTCAACTACTCCTGTGTCTTCTGAACACTGGTCAACTTACAATTATTCACCTCCAGACCCGTACGTTTTCCTCCATAGATCTTTCGCTTACTTTTCCTTCCACCTTCTTAGATTTCTCCTGGTCTGTTACTCCAGACATCTACGGTAGTGACCACTTCCCCCTCCTTCGTAAATTCCAGATTTCTAACTCCTCTGCTCTTCCGACCCGATGGTCCCTTGCCAAAGCTGACTGGCCCCTTTTCCGATCTGAAAGCCAAATCTTTGCAGTTCCGAGTAACTTTCTGACAATAGACGCAGCCTCCACCTACCTTACCGATCACGTCACTTGTGCCGCCCTGTCCTCCATCCCCAAATCAACATTTCCCCGCACCTCCGCCCCTTCGGTCCCATGGTGGACCCCAACATGCGCCTTAGCTGTTCAAGCTAAGAAGTCAGCCTTTCGTCGTCTTCAACGAAACCCATCCCTTGTCAATACAGTAGCTTTCAAACATGTACGAGCTCAGGCCCGTCGCACAGTCCGTGAAGCCCACCTCCTTTCCTGGCGAACTTATATCTACTCACTTCTCGCACCCCTTCCTCCCGAATTATTATGGTAGACAAAAACCTAGTATCGTCTCCTACCGCAGTGGCCGAGGTCTTGACCATTGCCTCTATCTCCGGTAGGGGTGCACCGATTAATCGGTATCGGCACCTGGCATACCGTTTAATCGGCATGCCAGGTGCCGATACCGATTAATCGGTGCACCACTAATCTCCGGACACGACCACCGTGATCCCGCTTTCCTCTCCCGCTCCCCTCATCTTTTCCAGACCCCCAATAACTTTCCTTACAACCGTCTTTTTTCCATGTCGGAACTGCGCTCGGCGCTGACCTCTTGCGGCAAATCTGCTCCCGGCCCCTTCGGCTCTTTTTTTTCTCTGCTCTCCCTCTATAACTGGATTTGGGTAGAGGACACCTTTCCTACCTGTTGGAAAGAGGCAGTGGTACTCCCCTTTCCTAAGCCCGGCAAGGACCAGATATATCCCATTAACTACCGTCCAATAGCCATCACTAGCTGCCTTTTGAAACTCCTTGAGAAGATGGTGCCACGGCGCCTGGTGTGGCACCTCGAACGCCACAATTTGCTCTCTTCCACACAGATCGGTTTTCGCAGGGGCCGTAGCACCACTGATATTTTGGTTCAGTTGGAAACTGTGGTCCGTGTGTCCTTCGCAGAACGACGTTATCTCTCTGCAATATTTTTTGATTTGGAGAGCGCATATGACAACCTGCTGGTGGTGGATTTGCCGTAAACTCTACCTTTTGGGTTTCCGAGGTCTCCTCCCTTCCTTCATTTCCAACTTTTTGTCTTCTTTCCTTTCGTGTTCAGGTGGGTGGGTACTTCCTTCTCTTCTGTACACTCGCAAGAGGAAGGGGTTCCCCAGGGCAGCGTTCTGAGCGTCATCTGCTTCGTTTTGGCGATTGACGATATAGTGACGGCTCTGCCCTTGGGGATTACGGCCACCCTCTATGTCGACGACCTAGCCATTTATTGCTCCGGTTCCCGATCCACCTTTCTTGAACGCCTCCTCCAGCAGGCCCTGGACTCGGTTTCCAGATTGGCCACAGACCATGGGTTTCGTTTCTCCCCTTCGAAAACGGTGGTGATGCATTTTTGCCGTCGCCGCCGCTGCACCGCCGTCCCTTCTCTCTCTCTCTTTATGGATCACCACTCCCTGTGGTCCCCGACACTAGATTCTCAGGTCTCCATGATTCCTCTCTCTCCTGGATTTCCCACCTGAAGTCACTGAAGGCTTCGTGCCTTCAAACCTGCACCCTTGAAGTTCCTTTCCCATACTGTTTGGGGTGCTGACTGCCACACCCTTTGGCGACTCTACCACTCCTTGGTCCAAAGTAAACTAGACTATGACTGTCAGGCCTATTCCTCCGCCCTGCGCATGCTGGATCCTATCCGTTCCCTGGGTGTACGCATCAGCACCGGCGCATTCCGGTCATCTCTTGTTGTCAGTATTTATGCGGAAAGTGGCCATTTCCCGCTGGATGTCTACCGCACCTTAGAGGCTTTCCTCTTTCGCATTCGGCAGTTTCCTTCGAACCCGGTCTACCAGGGTCTTCCACTTCAGCCTGCTTTGACCGTCGCTCCCATTTGGTACGACCGTACGGTCTACGGATGGCCCCCGTCTTGTCTTCTCTAGGGGTGGAAGTACGAGTACTCCCTTTTCCTCTCTCTACCTTTCCCCGCATGGACCGTTCCCCCGCCTCTGTGTCTGCTCTTTCCTCTCTACTGCACCAAAGTCAAATTTCCACCCATTTGCCCTCCTTCAATTGTTTTTATCCCACCTCTCCCCATTCTGACTCTATCCCTGTCTTCACTGACGACTCTCGCTCGCCGTTTGGAGTGGGTAGTGCGGCGGCCTTCCCGTCAGTGGTTCACTCGCTATCCCTTCCCGCGGCTTTCATTTTTACCGTAGAACTCTCTGTTATTCTCTTGGCTCTTCGATTCCTTTCTCAGCTCTCACCTACGTCTTTTGTCATCTATTCGGACTCCCGCAGCGCTTTTGAGGCTCTATCCTCATTCGTTTCCCCGCATCCGTTGGTGAGACAGATCCAGGACTGGCTTGTCCTTCTGGCATCACGCCGTAAGTTGGTCCCCTTTTGTTGGGTACCTTCCCACGTCAGTGTTCCGGGCAACGAGTGTGCTGATGCTGCGGCAAGGAGGGTGTCCTCCCCTACCGTTTGACCCTAACACACACCTCCCGGCGTTGGATTTCACGAGGGTTTTCGGAGAGGCACTCCTTCGGCGGTGGCATCACCAGTGGGAGGATGTGTCCGGAAACTTCCTGACAGCGTTGAAGCCCACAATTCGTCAGTGGCCTTCCTCCTGTCAACGTGATCGACGCTTTGAAACCGCCCTGGTGCGGCTTCGCAGGTCACACTCGTCTTACGCATGGTCATCTTATGACGGAGGATCTTGCTCCCCTTTGCCCTTGTGGCATTTCTCTCTCTGTCTCACATTGCCTCTTGGTTTGCCCTGCTTTTGCCACTGCCCGTTCCCAGCTCCTCCCTTTCTGCCCTTTAGACTCCACTCTTACTCTTTCTCTTTTATTGGGTGACTCTACACCTATACCGAAGGACAGACTTTGCTCCTTTCTCCTTCAGACTAGCCTCTTATTCTCTATTTAAGATGATTTGGGTATAATTTCTTCTTCTTCTCTGCTATTTCTACTGCTTGCTCTCTCTTTCCTCACGGTCTTTCTTCCGCTGCTACCTCCACTGTTTCTCTCCTTAACCTCGTATCGGCGCGATATGACCTCGGCAGTCGAAGCGCCGGTGAAGCACTGCTATTCATTCAATTCAATTTACTCTACCCGTTCTGGACCATTTTTGGAATCTCTTGGCTGACCCTACAATGCTAGGTTTAACGTATTCTGTAGTTACACTGGAGATGCCAGGGGTGGGTTAAATGGGGGAGCAATTCATGCAGAGCATTTTTCACATGGAGATTTCAGCAGAAGGGGAGTGGGATAGAGTGTATTCCACTTGGAAGTGAGGTAGTTTGAGAAATTTGGATAGTCACTAGAACTAGGAAAAAAGTAGACCGCAAATGGGTTAATCTAACAACTATAATTGTTAGATTAACCCATTATTGGCCAGAGGTCTTTCCCGAGACTGAATAAAATCGTCTGGCGTTAGACAGAACAAAATCAGTAAAGTGACGCTGGACACTAAAATGCGTTAATGTGTGTTTGTTTAACTACGTACCTACCTACTCAGTGGACCATTTTCTTTACCTCCTGACTACCCACACGTATCAGTTTTTCCATATACTGGGGCTCCCCGAGAGATAAAAATCTTGGTGTCATTGTCACCAATTTTTATGTCTGAGTGTAGATGAACAAACTATTTAGTTGTGAATGCCTGTTAAACCAACTAAAGGGATTATCTTCATCTTCTAATGTAGAAGATGTAGCACTTAATTAGAAGAGAAAATATACATGCACAGGAAGAAACTATTCATAGTCTTTGCCATAGGAAAAAGAAAAGTGCAAGTTACAAGATGAAATTACAATTCCCCCGCGTCTACTTTCTGCTGTAAAAATTGTCGCTCTTTTAAAGCTGTTTGTTGCTGAGGTCTTGTGTCTGTCAATGTTGTAGTGGGATGTGTTACCACTCCTACTGTCAAGGGTAGAGGTACTGAAGCTACATGGTAACATGGTAAAAATTTTATAGTGGGCACACTAGGGGCCCTTCGGCCCATCTGGGTGTCTCCACTGTTAATATAAACAAACCATAAATACAGTTACATGCAAAATTAAGATCCAATTGATCTCTGCTAATTGCAGATTGTCACACATCTACTAGCTGTACATTAACTTCAAAACTTTGGATCTTGTGATATAGTTATATAGCCATATATCTACATAGCTACAACCTGAATAATATAACACAAGCTCTACAATTAAGATAAAAGGAGTAGGTGAGACTGTAAAGACACTATAGAGTATTTGAATGTACACCCATACAGGGTCTCCCATTTAAAGGTGTCTATGTGGCAAGTGAACATAATGAGTCTCATACATCACGGTGCTATGGGGGGCACCGCTCAGCAGAGAAATATCTTTCAATTGGGGGGGGGGGGGGGGGGGTATAAACTTATAAAGACAGAGTATCCCCTAACCCAAGATGCTGCCTCCCTACGTCCCATCACTCTATGTGGGTGATGAGATTTACCCAAATAAAAAATAAACTATATATGTATATGTGGGAAGGGTTCACAAACCTCTTCTCCACACCATTACCAGTTCCAGCAAAACGTCATTACCAAATACCTCTTTCAGTCATTAATTTATCTAGTTTATTCTTAAAAGTCTCCAAAGTATGGGGGGACACAACTTCTTCATGTAAGCTATTCCAGAATTTTACTATTCTATTTGAAAAACTATGTTGTACTAACTGTGATTTACATCTTTGCTGAAAAAGCTTAAGGCTATGGCCTCTTGTCCTATCATTGTGATCCTTTGTAAAAAGAGAGTGGAAGTCTATATTATCTAACTCATTTATTATTTTATATACTTCTATCATATCACCTCGTAACCTTCTTCGCTTTAGGGAAAACATGTTTAGGTGTTCCAAGCTTTCTCTGTAACTGTGTCTAAGGCATGGTATCATCCTTGTGGCTCTCTCTTGTACTTTTTCTAGTCTGTCTTTGTCTTGCTCTAAATAAGGACTACTGAACTGAATGTCATACTCAAGAAGAGGCCTCACATATGAAGTGTAGAGCCTACTTATAATTTTTGGCGATTTATAGTCTATTTGTTTCTGCATTAGGTTCAATCTAGCATTAGCCTTATTTCTAATTTCAATACAACGAGTTGTAAGTTTAAGATCATGATTCACAATGACACCCAAATCTCTCCTTTTTTTTCTTTATTTATCCAACTTCCATCGATGTTATACTCAAATTGTGGACTGTCACGACCAACATGCATAACTTTACACTTTTCCACATTAAATTTCATCTCCCATCTATCTGCCCAAGCAACTACTTTATCAATGTCCTTTTGCATTTTCATGGCGATCTTACATTTTGTCCCAATTTTGTATCATCTGCAAATATTGAGGTTTTACTATTTACTAGTATTTAGACCCCCTTTCCAAGTCATTAATATAAATAATAAAAAGTAAAGGTCCAAGTACTGACCCCTGTGGGACTCGATTCAGAACAGGGCTCCATGTAGGCCTAGCCCCATTTAACTGGACTCTGTTTTCTTTCTCTAAGCCATTCTCCAATCCAATTTGCTGCTGTCCCTTTTATTCAGGGTTGGCAGCAAAGTGGGTGACCCGGTTTTCCCCACCTGGGTTTTTCTTTTTTTTAAAGCCCACGTGAAAAAACCCGCTATTTTGCACTTAACTGGGTTTTTCAAATATTGTTTTTAATCAAATATTCAGGTTAATTTCATCTTAACCATACATAAAACATTTAGTTATTTATAAATAATTACCAATAAATTAAAATAATTCATGTATTCATACATTGTGCATTGGAATATTTTAATATAATGCTTTAATGGATAAAAACTTAAGAATTGAACGTATCAGTTTGCTGAAAATGAATTGGCTTTAGTGAATTATAGATCCTCATCTCCTGCACTCTGCTTGGTTTTAAAAAAACTATTATACATTACCAAAGATAATTTTATTTTAATAATAACCCATATATCTAGCTTCATTAGCACAACAAAAATAAGAAGTTTTAGTTCATTTTAAGCCATTCAGTCACTCATTTTTTACAAAATAATTGTTCTTTTATTAAATACTTTTTAATCTTATATTTCAAGATACTTTAAGGTAGTTACTTTACTTTTACTTTTACTTTATAATAATTTGTACATCCCAGAACTACACCCTTCAGTTTGCACACAACGTTCTTTCTCCCCAGATTCTTTATAATTTTATATATAGGCCCCCTATATTGAGTTTCTAATTTATGGTGTAATTGTAGGCTGCTTTAAAATGTACCTTAAAACATAATACAAGATAATGCTCTAAAATTAATTCAAATCTTTCTGTGATTCATCTGCAAAAATTCAAAATAAGAAAACTCTTTCCTCATAGACATAAGTATTGTGAAAAATACTGACAATCAACTTTGACAAAAAAAAGACCAAACCAAAGCTATTGTGAAAATTATAAGGTACGGCTCTGATATTATAGCAACAGAATAGTTTTCTTTAGACATACAGAAGTGTACCTAAGAGCAAAGTGTAGCATTACTCTCTGTTGATTATAGTAAGTGAAAATCAATCATCATTAACATTTATAGAGCATATAATTTTATTATTATTTGCTTTTATACTATTATATGATACAATTTTGAAAGAACCCAGTTTTGCCTGGGTTTAAAAAAAAAAAAAAAAAAAACCCGGGTGGGTTGCTTTTTTTTTAAAAAGTGGGTTTTTTGCCAACCCTGCTTTTATTCCATGAGCTCTAACTTT
This sequence comes from Bathynomus jamesi, assembly GCA_023014485.1. Classification (NCBI taxonomy): domain Eukaryota; kingdom Metazoa; phylum Arthropoda; class Malacostraca; order Isopoda; family Cirolanidae; genus Bathynomus; species Bathynomus jamesi. Next base: position 68,858 of record JAJOZX010011368.1, read on the forward strand.
AACAAGCAACCGCTTATGAGGAACTGTATCAAAAGCTTTGGCAAAATCCAAGTACACAATATCTACAGATTTTTTTTTATCCAGATGCTTTAACATACTATCATAAAACTCAATTAAGTTTGTCAAACATGATCTGCCATTTCGAAAGCCATGTTGGCTATTACTAATTAATCCTTCTAAGAATATTGTAATTTTCTCTCTGATGACACTTTCAAGTAATTTGCAAATAACATAATAGAAGTTAAACTAATTGGTCTATAGTTTTTAGCTAGGTGTTTGTTTCCATTTTTGAAAAGTGGAACTACATTTGCTTTTTTCCAGTCTTCTGGAACTTCGCTGTTAATCAATGAAAGGTTGAAAAGTATTTTAAGTGCTTGGGCTATGCTATATTTTGCTTCCTTTACTATTTTAGGATAAATTTCATCAGGTCCTGGTGACTCTCAAAATATCCACTTCCTCAAAATATATATTTATCTCTCTCTCTTGTGTTACTAATGTAAAATCTGGAATTTTATTTACAGTTTCCTTTGTAAATACTGAGCAGAAATATCTATTTAGCTCCTCAATAATTTCAAAATCATCTTCAATAATTTTGTCATCTGCATGAAGGGGTCCAATTTTTGTATTAGATTTATTTTTCAAGTTGAAATGACTAAAGAACTTTTTGGGATTTCCTTTACAATTTTTGGCTAAGTTCCTCTCTAAATTGCATTTACTATCTCTTATAAGTTTCTTGCTTTCTTGTCTCTTATTTTTATAAATTTCAAGGTCCATTTCATTTTGACTTCTCTTAAATTTGCTGAAGGCCTTTCTCTTATCTCTTATTCAGGGGCGGATTAACATTTTCTGGGCCTTAGGCTTAGTATGTATGATTGGGCCCTTTTATTCATATACTATAAAAATTTAATTTTCATTGAGGGAGTAATGCATAATAGCGCACAAAACAAGTGTGAACGTGGTTGAACGTGTTTACAGCGCTGTGACTTGTGGCTAGGCTACAAATATCATAATTGATGCACATCGAGTGGGAGCATTTGCATAAAATTGACTGTCAGGATATTATTAATGAATTCGCAGGCAAAAAATGTCGCAAATTACAATTTTAAATATTTGTATTATTATATATGTGATAGCGTGGGGTAGACACCCCAGTTAGGTTACTTAGGTTCTAGCAAACAATCAAAAGCACTTACCGGTGCGTTGAATTAGGTATTCATTGAAGCCTACCGTTTTATTCCTGTGTCCCACAAACAGCCTACCTAACTCTCTCTTACATTACCAATTTAGAAGCTATAGACATTACCCCTAACTACACTTAAGTACGAACAACTTTCTACCCGATTTGTCACCTTAGAAACATCACCTAATTATACTCAGCACCAAAGATTAGGTCAGATAGGAAAAAACATGTCTAGGCCAGCCCAAAGCAATACGAACAGCCGCGTTGGTTCGTTTATAACTTCTCTTGCCATTCAGCTTAGATTTAGTGATATTTACCCTTTAGTGACTTTTAGACTATATACTATATATACATACACGTCACCTCACTCCTCCCCTACAAGTTTAGTCTGTCAGGGGGATGAGGGACCCTAGACGACCTGCGGAGCGGGGTTGATGTAGTAGGATTAGGTGCAACCTGTATAGGCGGGCGAGTTGAACCATTTTCCGGAGGATCAGTTCTCTCTTCCGGAAGACTCTGGTCCTTCTGCACTTCACGTTTCCATATCTGGTCCTGATGGCGTTTAATAGAACGACCATCTTCTAGTTGGCACTTGAAGGAAACAGGGCCCGTTCTCTCCTGCACAGATGCAGGAACCCATTTTGGTCCAGCCCCATAGTTGCGAATCATAACTGGATCATTAGGTTGCGCTTCTAGAACTCTCCCTCTTTTAGTGTCGTGGTACAACTTCTGTTTTTCCTGATGGCGTAAAACTCGTTGTTGTAACGTTTCGTTTGGACGTAACAAATCGAAAACTGAACGAATTCCCCGGCCAATCAGAAGTTTAGAGGGAGACACCCCCGTCGTGGTGTGAGGTGTTATTCGATATTTAAACAAAAATTTATCCAACACCACTTGCATTTCCTCCCCACGAGAATGACGCAAGGTCGACTTGAAAGTACGGACCATGTTTTCCGCGAGACCGTTAGTAGACGGGTGGAAAACACTAGACCGGACATGTCTAATGCCATTTAGGTGGACGAAGGAACGAAATTCCTCACTGGTAAAACAAGTACCATTGTCGGAAACCAGGACTACGAGTAAACCCCATTGAGCGAAAACCGAACGGAGTAAGCGAATAGTAACACCCGAAGTCGTGGAAGTGGTTGGAAGAATTTCCACCCACTTAGAGTAGGCGTCCACAATGACTAGGAAATAAGTATTATTTATAGGACCTGCATAGTCAACATGGATCCTATGCCATGGTATAGTAGGCCATTCCCAAGGATGAAGTGGACTTTTCCTTGGGAGATCTCTGTTCTCTAGGCAGCTTTGACAGGAACGAACCAATGATTCGAGTTCTCCATCTAAACCAGGCCACCAGAAATAAGCACTCGCCAGCTCTTTCATTTTTGTTGCGCCCATGTGTTCAGCGTGAAGTTCCTTCACTAAATTCGACCTGCCTTTATTTGGAATAATCACTCTGTGGCCCCATAAGAGATAGCCATTTTGAATCGAGAGGCCAGACTGACGTTGATAAAAAGGCTGTAATTCACTCTCAACCTTAGTAGGCCAACCAACTGAGCAGAAATGGATGACCCTAGACAGAATAGGGTCTGATTTTGTCCACTGCTCTATTTGTACCGCAGATACTGGAGTGGATTCCAGAAACTCCACCAAGTGAACCCATTCTGTAGGTATAGGTACACAATCATTTGGATTTTCTAAGGGCAACCTACTTAGCGCATCAGCCGTACCTAGAAGTTTACCTGACCGATGTACTAAGTCAAATTTATAGGCTTGTAGAATCAGTGTCCATCGTTGAATCCTACCTGAGGCCATAACTGGAATATTTTTATTAGGTGAAAATAAACCTAAAAGAGGCTTATGGTCAGTAATTAGTTTAAATTCATGACCCAATAGATAGAAATGAAATTTTTTTACTGCAAATACTAAGGCTAATGCTTCACGTTCCACTTGTGCATATCGTCTTTCCGTCTCAGTTAGTGTTCTAGAAGCGAAACAGATAGGCCTATCTACACTATCAATGTGGTGAGATAACACTGCCCCAATTCCATAAGAACTGCTGTCTGCTGAAACTACGAGAGGAAGTTTAGGATCATAATGCACTAGGAGAGTGGACTTTAGTAGTACGTCCTTGGAAGCCTCAAATGCTTCCTTTTGAGTTTTCTCCCATCTCCACTGTTCCCCAGATCGTAATAGCTTATTTAGGGGTTCAAGGAAAGTCGATGCATTAGGCAAAAATTTCCTATAAAAGTTTAGGAGACCTAAATAAGCTTGTAACTGTGTGATGTTTTGTGGAGGTGGTGCCTTTTCTATTGCTTCTAGTTTATCCACCGTTGGATGAATGCCTGAGGCATCTATGCGGAACCCTAAATATGAAACCTCGTTAGTGACCCATGAACACTTTTCTCTCTTTAGCTTAAGTCCGGCATCCCGGAGTCTTTTTAGAAACGTGGTTAATCTAGTTAGGTGTTCTTTTTTAGACGAACCTGAAATGAGGACATCATCTAGAAAGCAAAGTACTCCTGGAATGTGACCTAGAACTTGGTCCATTGTCCTCTGAAAAATACCCGGAGCCGATGCTATTCCATAGCATAGCCTATTGTACTTATATAGGCCTCGGTGCGTATTTATGATAGTTAATTCTTTAGAGTTTTCATCTAAACTTAGTTGAGCATAGGCTTGGGACATATCGAGTTTTGTGAAATATTTACCCCCAGCAAGAGAGCTAAATAATTCATCAGGCTTGGGTATAGGATAGCAATCTAGAAGGACGGCTCTATTTGCTGTTAAACGGTAATCCCCACATAACCGCACAGACTTGTCCGGTTTTAGTCCAGGAACTACTGGGGCAGCCCACTTAGCGTGTGTGACTGGTTCGATAATTTTATCTTTCAGCAGCCTGTCAATTTCTAAATCTACCTTCTCCCGCAGTGCATGCGCAATTGAACGAGCCTTACAAAATTTCGGAGTTACATTAGGATCTACTTCTATGCAGACCTGATGGCCTTTTAGGTTGCCTACTTCAGGCCCAAAAACAGAAGAAAACTCCTTTAACAATGAGTCTATGTCAGATGGATATGAGAGTGTATGCACATCTGCCTGACCCCTTGGCAAGATTTTGTCAATCGACATTTTCAAAACATCAATCCAATCACGGCCTAGTAGAGTAGGCCCTTGCTCATCCACCACTAAAAGGGTTAAGGGATGAGACAAAGTTTTCTGGTTGAGTGTAACTGTGACATATGCTTCTCCACAAATAGGTATTTGTATGTCTCCATATTTTTTCAAGATAGTTTTAGAGGCATGTAGTTTAGGTGCATTTCGGAAAGTTCCCTCAAAAACCTTCCTGGACATGACAGTCCGGGCAGCACCTGTATCCAGTTCTAGAGGAACTGTAATTCCATTTAGGCCTACCTCAACAATATATGGGCCTGTATTATTCCCACTTTGTTGCTCATAAAATAGGTACTCCACTCCAATGTTCGAAGTATTTCTCTTTTGAGGATTTACACTAGAAATGTTAAAATTAGAATTTTCACCCTTCGTTTTCTTTGAAAAACACACTTTAGCTATGTGGCCTATTTTACTACAGTTTCGGCAAACTGCTTCTTTAAAAGGGCAATCCTTCTTCCAATGGTGTTTTCCACACCCTGTACATGGCTTGGAAGGCTTAGTAGAATTAGTAGGCTTAGTCGTATTCGCCTCATACCTTTTATTTGCCTGTCTAGTAGGCTCATTAGGTCTGCCAGGCCTAGAAGATTTAAAGCTATTTACGTGTTGGGCTTTACTACTATGATTGCCAAAAGCTCTAACATCTTTAGCAGCTGCTTCTCTAGCCGTAACTATTTCTACAGCCTGACTAAAAGTTAGGTCCTGTATGGCTAATAGGGCTCTCTGGGTAGACTCCTCTTTGAGACCCATTACAAACCTATCTCTTAGCATTTCATCTAATTTGTCCCCAAATTTACACGTACGGCTATGGCTTTTTATTCCTGCAACAAACTCTGCGATGCTTTCATTTCCCGTCTGATGCCTTGAATAAAATTTGAAACGTTCATAGATGAGAACTACTCGGGGTTTGTAGTGATCGGTTAGGGCCTGTACCAATTCATTATAGGTGCAAGTTTCTGGTGCTTTAGGAGAAACTAGGTCCATAACTAAACCAAACGTTTTAGGGCCTATTATAGTTAAAAAGGGCTTTTTATTCCTGCAACAAACTCTGCGATGCTTTCATTTCCCGTCTGATGCCTTGAATAAAATTTGAAACGTTCATAGATGAGAACTACTCGGGGTTTGTAGTGATCGGTTAGGGCCTGTACCAATTCATTATAGGTGCAAGTTTCCGGTGCTTTAGGAGAAACTAGGTCCATAACTAAACCAAACGTTTTAGGGCCTATTATAGTTAAAAAGGTAGGTACTTTCTTAGCATCCGGAATGGAATTTGCCTCGAAAAACAACCTCACCCTAGTGGCGTAAGCTTCGAAGTCCTCCCCAGAGTCTTCGTAGGGGCTTATATGGCCAATCACCGACATGCTAGAGCAAAACCGAATTAGGCCAAATCACGTGAAGTAGGTTAGATTAGGTTAGGTTTAAATTTGGTCTAGTTACTCCCCAGTTAGGGCTGAATAGTGAATTGTATTAGAGTTAGGGCTGAGTAGGAATTAGTTTTAGAGTTAGGGCTGAGTAGGAATTAGTTTTAGAGTTAGGGCTGAGTAGAAATTAGTTTTAGAGTTAGGCCTGCGGGACCTACGCTATAGTACGGTAGCTTACCCACACAAACAAACCTGCGAAAAATGCTCTGTATGAATTGGTCCACAATTAACCCACCCCTTATATCTCCAGTCTAACTATAGAGTAGATAAAGTCTAGCCTAGAGGGGTCAGCCTAGAGATTCCGGAAATGGTCCAGAGCGGGCAGATAAATGAGGTCCACAGTAGGATTCCTCACAAGAATTAGGTTAGGGCAATCTACCTTCACCTTTGTTAAGCTATGAGTTGATGCGGGTCTTAGGCCCACAATGTAGGCCTAACTTGTCTGACCCAGCTTAATTTAATGCTTATAACTTACTGGTGTAAAAAACTCAATTAGTCACTTACTTTTTGTTATCGGAGTGTCTCCCTTCTCCGGTTATGTTTTCGAGAGCGCACTTTTCTGGTACGTCCTCTCGCCCCCGTTCTTCGTTTTCGTTCTGCCTTTTGTTCTCCTTTTCGCGGGGCTTCTCGTACCAGCGTGTCTTGGTTTATTCCTCGGTTGGTTGAGCGGTAATGTATCTCCACTACCGAGCACGCTCCTCCCACACAGTATATAAATACTAGTGTGGAGAATAACTCTGGTGAGCAACCAATTGGTTTCATCCACCCAGTTATTGAATAAAAGGAATTTAATGATGTTAGATTAACTACCTACCTACTCAGTGAACCATTTTCGTTACCTGCCCAACTACCCATCATCAGTTTTCCATATACTGGGGGCCCCGGGAGATAAAAAATTTTGGTGTCATTGTCACCAATTTTTGTCTGAGTGTAGACTAGCTAACTATTTAAACTGTAAATGCCTGTTAATCTGATTAACAGTGCCTATCCTCACCTTCTCATGGAGAAGGTTGTAGCATTTAATTAGAGATAACATAGAAATCCATAGGATGAAACTGTCTATGGTCTTTACCATAAGAAAAGAAAAATGAAAGTTAGAAGATAAAATTACAATTCCCCAGCATCTATTTTTTGTTGTAAAAATAGTCGCGCTTTTAATGCTTTGTCGCTGAGGTCTTGTGTCTGTCAATGTTTGTAGTAGATGCGTTACCACTCCTACTGTCAAAGGAATAGTTACTGGAAGTTCAGTGTCTCCAGTTGTTACTGTCAGTGGAGAAGGTTCTCCAAAGTCCATGTTTTGGGTCCAGACTCTAAAGGGTACAAAAGAGAAATGTCTCTTGTTGTGTCACCCGTGAAGTCCTTAATTTGACCACTCTTGTTACCCCATCTGCCCTGGTCTGAGTCTGAAACTCTAGCCAGAGGCCAGTTTTGTCTGGAGTACTGTCATGTATGAGAACAAGGTCCCCTACCTTAATTGTGTCAGACAATCCTTCTTAGTCATTGTTTATGTCTCTCCCTTAGAACCATCAAGTACTCATTTTTCCACTGTTTAATGAAATGAGCTTTAACTCTATTAAATGTTGTAACTAGTCTGGAGGCTCATCATGTCGTTGAGTCCAGTTTGGGTTTCTGAAGAGTCTATATGTAGTCCGGCAGGAGACTAACTTGTTCTCCCCGAATCAAATGATTTGGAGTTAATGGTTATGGGTCATTAATGTTGTCACTCACATAAGTGAGTGGCTATTGTTAATGATGTTCTCAATCTCAGCCAGGAGAGTGAGTAACCCAATTAAGTGTATCTGTTTTTGCCAATTGCTTTCTTCAAGCAATTCTTTATGTTTGTATATTCCTCTCCCAGATAGAACCATACCAAGGAGAGGCAACTGGAATATACTTCCACTTTATGTTTTGATTTGTATATATAATTGTGTGATTTCATGCTTAACAAGTCGTGGATGACTTGTTCACCAGCTTTGAAATATGTAGCATTGTCAGTCCCAAACTGTCTTGGGTACTGAATGTCGTGCACAGAATCTCTTAAAGACAGCAACCAAAAGATTCTGATGTTAGGTCCTCCACAACATCCAAATAAACAGCTCGTGAGGCTGCACATGTAAACAGTACAATGTACATTTTTTGTTCCGTGTCACCCACCCCTACAGTCAAGCTCCTGTATAGTCAATGCCTACAGTCTCAAAGGGTCTGTGAGAGTAACTCTCTCCTCTGGACAAAGCAGGAGGATTGGTTTCCTATAGGGCCTAGCATGAATACGCCTACATGTGACACACTCACTCAGGACTGTTTTAACATGATCCTTCCCTTGGGTATCCAATAAGTTTTTCTTAATGTAGTTAGTGTCTGTGGTACCCCCATATGATATACATCATTGTGTATTTTCTGATGATTAATGTTGTCAAATAGCTAAATCTAGGTAAAAGGATTGGATTTTTGCTTTTGTATGACAGTTTGATTTGTCTAATCTCCCTTTACACCTTAGAAGGCCTTCCTCACTCTGAACAAGTTTAGATCCAACAACTACTGATGGTACAGGTTCTTTTGTTTGTTTCCCATTTGTTAAGAATTCTAACTCTTTATTGTACTCTTTTTGTTGGGCCTGGCCTATCCAATATTGGGTTGCAACTTCTGTATAATTATGATTGTTTTATTTAGCTGTTTGTTAATTGTAGCTAAACAGTTGTGAGCAAACCTCAAACAGTAGGCTGTCACCCTGACAAGTTTGTTTGAAAATCAGAATACTTTTCATAATTAGTGATTGGTTTCAACCTTTTCATTTGAAAAGATAAATTTAATGTCAAGTTAACTTGTTCCACAGGCCATTGGTCTGTATTACAGAGCCACTTAGGTCCCATAAAACCAAGTTTGTTGACTTCAACAACTTGTAGGATAAACCTCTGGTCAGAAAGTCTGCTGGATTCTGTTTAGTTGGAACATAGTGAAGTTTACTTGTAGGCTTCATTAGCGTCAGCTATTTCTTTTAGCCTATTCATTACAAAGATATTCTTACTATTAATGCTATCATTCCGTATCCAGGCAAGACAAATCTGACTGTCAAGCCAGACGTGGATATTAGTTATGAACACATCATAGTAAGCATCCTTAAGCAATGAAAGGGTTTTAATGGCTAATGTAGCAGCCAATAGTTCCAACTGAGGTATGGTTCGGGTAGGTTTGAGAGGTGCAACTTTCCCTTTGCATAAATTAGATGACTTTCTGTAGGGCTTACAAGATACGCACAGCACCCATAAGCTTGTGTGCTTGCATCAGCAAACACATGAAGCCTCTGGGCTTATCCCTAAACCCACAGCACCTTTGAATTTTAATGTTCTGCACTTTTGTTAAATCAGTAGCTAACTTCTTCCAAAGATTTTTGATTTTCATTTGTTATTGGATCATCCCACCCAACATGTGTCCTCCAAATTTCTTGGAGGAGAATCTTTTGATTTATTGTGAAGGCAGGAATAGACCCATAGGATCAAAAAATTTTGGAAGCCTCTGATAATATTTGTCTTTTAGTATTTGCTTCCTCATCAAGTTTAAAACCTTAGTACAGATTGAATCATGACTGTTAGAAGTTGCATCCAAATACCAGTTCATACCTAAAGTTTTAACTCTGTCTGATGGCTAGTAAGACCATTATTATCTTTTAAAATATTTTTGTTTAAATCCTCATTATTTGAAATCCACTACTCTAAGTTCAAAGTACCTTGTTGCATAATGTTTTGAGAGGTTCATAGACTTCAGATAATTCAGATTTTGTTGTCGTTGAGCCTATTAGATTGTCTACGTAAAATGTTCCTTAAGGAAGTTCAATGTTTAGAGAGTTATTAAACTGGTTAAATGATGTTAATTGTCAATGCTAATAGGCTAGTGTGAGCAATTGGCTCCAAACAACACAACATTAAACTATAGGTTATGAACCCTTTATTCAATCAAATGGATCCTTGAACCATAAGAACCTAAGTTGGTTCTTATCATATTCATTTTTAAGATTTATTCTCAAAAAATGCCTTCGAAATGTCACTTTTGTACAGCATATTTGTCTAACTGAACCTCAGTAAGATCTTCACAAGGTCAGAAATGAGATTAGGACCCTCAATCAAGCAATCATTCAAGCTGTGTTTATCACTGTCTTTGAGGCTACAATATATACTACTCTAAGTTTTGTTGTTGGGGCATCTTGTCGATAAACCCCCCTGTGGGTTAAATAATGACAACCATCTTTTTAAAAGGGTTATCTGTTTACTTCTTCAATGAAGCCTTTCTGTAGCTGTTCTTTGAAGACATATTATATATTTACATTATTTCTGTTCTGAGTTTTTTCATTACTTTATATAAATGTCCTTTAGCTACTTTGAGATTGTCTCTTAAAGTTGGACAATTTATTTTCCAAGGTAACTCAAACAAAATAACTATTGTCTTTGCACTGAATGGTGTCTTCAAATCTTTCTACCATTAACTGATCTTCTGAAGTTTGATTGTGTCATGTATACCCACAGATTCTAGCAACCAAAGTTTGAATTGCCTCATCCAAAGTTTCATTTGATAATGATGAATTAATGTTCTCAGTTGAGATAATATTATTCAAAGTGTTGCTATTCTTACAGGTGTTATGTAGGACTGAGTTGAGGCACATAGTATTTGTTGGTCATGAACTGTTTTGGTTTAGGTCTAGGTTGTAGTCTGATAGGTCACCCAAAGGGGCTATCCCTGATGGAGTCTGAATAGCTATACCATTACCTATCTCTACTATGCCCTTATGAATAAGATTAATATAATCTGCCCCTATTAGCATTTCAATGTTAGCTACTGTGTTGTTAGTGATATGTCTATCAGCTATTTGTATTTTTCCCAAATGATTTATGGTTTGTTCTAGTTTGGGTATAACCAGTTTGTTTTGTCCTACTTTAGAAATAATAACTGCTTCAATTTTCTTGAATTTACTTCAAATGTAGTTCCAGGTCAATTGTCTTATAGCTATTTTTGTCCGAGTTATCCTTAACAAAGGATGCAATATTGAGGTTTTGTTCATTCGGGTTTGGTGTCAAACCCAATTTATTAACTAACATTTTTTGAAACAAATGTTTGTTGAGAACAACAGTCTATAAGACATCTCACTGGAGTGGTACTACCCTCACTATTCACTAAGTCCAAAGTAATAGTTGGTAAAAGAATCTCAGTGTTTCTTGTTACATTGTTTGAACAAGCAGAATGTCCATGAAAGTGGCATTTTCTTGATTACCTTTGTTTGGGGGAGGTATCTTTTGAGTTTGAGTACTATTATTTGGACACTTTGGTGAATCACACATTGATGAGACATGTCGTAAACTTTTACAAAACTTACACTTGAATCTTAACCTAGATTTACAGTCTTTCTTATAATGTCCCTGGCCAGTACACTTTTACACAGGTTCAACTGTTCACATCTTTTAGCCCTTTGGTTAAATCTGAATATTTGTCACACCCAGTACTACTGTGTTCATTACTTGCACAAAATTTGCAATGTGGTGTGTAAGTTGAGGCAGCAGTTACATTAAAGTTCTGTAATGTAGGTGTTCGTGTTTTATAGTTGGTCACATTTGATTCTACAGTATCAAGTTTTGTCTGTTTGGCTGTAGCTAGTTGGTCTCTGGGAACAGTCTTTGGTTTATCCATAGTCTGGGTCTTATGTGTTGGAAAATCTCTCACGTTGTAATTAGTTAGGATATTGGGGAAGTGTTTCTTATTTGTGTTAAATTAGGATAATTTTCTCCCGTCTTTAGAATTAAATTATCTTTAACCCTCGAAGGAAGGCACCTAAGTACTATGCTTTGTATAAGCCAAGATGAAGTTTTAATATCTATCTCATTGCTAACCAGTTTGTCCTATAATAGCTTCTAATTTTGTATAAAAATTTTCCATATCACTATGGTTATCTTTTATGGGTGCAAATTCAAAATTTGTTGAGATAATTCATAATAATCACATCTTTATTAACGTAATTACGTTTTAAAAGATCAATAGCTACTTCATATGAATCCCCTATGGCTGGTAAATAAGGCTATCAGGTTATAGGCTGGGCCTTTAAGGAACTAGTTAAGTAACTAAACTTTTCAACAGTTGAAATATAAGGTTTATTACCTATTAAATTCTCAAATTTGTCAATGAAAGATGGGAATTGTACCGTGTCCCCTTCAAATGTTGGTATTTGCAAAATGGGTAACTGAGCCTCAATTCTTGTGACTCAGGATTTGCATGCACTTAAATTTTGTTGAAGGTTAGCCCTACTTTGATTAAAATCAGAATTAGGTTTTTTTGGTGTTAAGTCAGTCACCGAGACCGTAGTCTCCTTATTTGCTGTTCAATTGAGCTTACCTGATCATCATCATCAGCGTAAAGGTCTATCAATTGTTCTTCAGCCATTTCGGATTCAACTAACTCTGAAATACTCTCATTAATGGCTATTATTTCCTTCTTTTTAATTTCAATTTAATAATTACACTCTCTATATTTTTCTTTACCTGGTTGTGTAATATTGTTAAAAGTGTTCACAGCCTTTGTAACAGCTCCCAACTTTGCCCCCCTTTTCTTTTTTAACTTTTTCAATTCCGCACTGTCCATGTCTAAGTCAAAATTGTTTAACTGGGGATCGTAATGAAATATAGGACAAAGAAGAAATTACCAGAGAAGAGAGAGCACAGACAAAACAGTCGAGTTTAAATTTGGTTTAATCCCCCCCAAGTACTTATGTCACTCAGGTCTAAGCTTATTAAGAGAATGAGACTCCTTAATGTAAATGTTTCCTAGTTAGGCCCTAGGTTGTAGACCTAATTAGGCTTGATTAGCTCAGGCTTAGGCTTAGGCTAGACCATTTAGCCTAATTCTGCAATTTTTGTTAAGTAAGGTTAAGGTTTGTAAATTCCCCACACACGGACCACCAATGCGAAAAATGCTCTGTATGAATTGGTCCACAAACCCACCCCTTATATCTCCAGTCTAACTATAGAGTAGATCAAGTCTAGCCTAGAGGGGTCAGCCTAGAGATTCCGGAAATGGTCCAGAGCGGGCAGATAAATTGAGGTCCACAGTAGGATTCCTCACAAGAATTAGGTTAGGGCAATCTACCTTCACCTTTGTTAAGCTACGAGTTGATGCTGGGTCTTAGGCCACAATGTAGGCCTAACTTGTCTGACCCAGCTTAATTTAATGCTTAATAACTTACTGGTGTAAAAACTCAATTAGTCACTTACTTTTGTTATGGAGTGTCTCTTCTCCGGTTATGTTGTCGAGAGCGCACTTTCTGGTACGTCCTCTCGCCCCGTTCTTCGTTTTCGTTCTCCCTTTGTTCTCTTTTCGCGGGGCTTCTCGTACCAGCGTTGTCTTGGTTTATTCCTCGGTTGGTTGAGCGGTAATGTATCTCCACTACCGAGCACGCTCCTCCCACACAGTATATAAATACTAGTGTGGAGAATAACTCTGGTGAGAACCAATTGGTTTCTTCCACCCAGTTATTGACATAAAGGAATTTAATGATTGTTAGATTAACTACCTACCTACTCAGTTGAACCATTTTCGTTACCTCCCAACTACCATCATCAGTTTTCACACAAACCAATCGGACGACCCACTAGGCTACATCCAATTTTCCAAACACCACTTGAACCCAATAAGCCAAATTAAACCAATGAGCCAAATTTACCCAATGAACAAAATTTAACCAAATGAGCCAAATCCATCCTCGTCGCCAAATGTGATAGCGTGGGGTAGACACCCCAGTTAGGTTACTTAGGTTCTAGCAAACAATCAAAAGCACTTACCGGTGCGTTGAATTAGGTATTATTGAAGCCTACCGTTTTATTCCTGTGTCCCACAACAGCCTACCTAACTCTCTCTTACATTACCAATTTAGAAGCTATAGACATTACCCCTAACTATACTTAAGTACGAACACTTCTACCCGATTTGTCACCTTAGACATCACCTAATTATACTCAGCACCAAAGATTAAGTCAGATAGGAAAAAAACATGTCTAGGCCAGCCCAAAGCAATACGAACAGCCCGTTGGTTCGTTATTTCTCTTGCCATTCAGCTTAGATTTAGTGATATTTACCTTTAGTGACTTTTAGACTATATACATATATATATATACATACACGTCACCTCAATATATGTATTTCAATTTTTATGTATCTCATTTTCCGAAATAATACTTTTGTTTGATTGTTTTTTTTTACTTATACACATATTTTTGGCGGGCCCCTAAGACATCCGGGCCTTAGGCTTCAGCCTGTGCAGCCTATAGAGCTATCCGCCACTGCTCTTATTCCTTTCTTAATAGACAGATTTATCCAGGGTTCTCTGTTATTTCTGATTCTTATTTTACGCTGAGGGATATATTTACTTTGAACATCTTTTATTTTATTTTTTAACTTTCCCCATACATAGTGTGTAGATTTACTTTGGTTGAATATATCTTTTGGTTGAAGCTCAAAAATCTCTGCCCAATTTATACAGTTTAACTCATTAACTAGTTCAGTCATATTTCCATTTTTAAAGTCAGGAATTTTAGCTGCATTTTTAATATACTTTGAGTCAAATTTCACCTTGAATCTTATAAAATGATCACTTGAACCTAGTGTTTCAAAGACTGATATGTTATATATAGAATCAGCAATATTTGTTAATAATAATAAATCTAAAATCGCGTTCTCTCTGGTTGATTCTTTAATTAACTGATTTAGACCATTTTCTACAGTACAATCAAGGAAGTTCTCGTTACTTTCAGGTGCTTGTAATGTTACCCAATTTATATATCTGTAGTTAAAATCTCCAACAATAATTACATCATTTGAACCTACCTTATTTATTTCCTTAATAATTTCATTTTCTACATATCGATTCTCCTCTCTTGTTTTGAGGATTCCTCTAATTGAACATCCTTCTGGTGGCCTATATATACCACCTATTTTAATTCTTTTACCATTTTTATTTCTGATTTTTATTCATACTGACTCAACTATTTCACTTTCTTTTATTGAATTTATCTCTATTGGAGACAAATTTGACTTTGCATAAATAAATACTCCATCACCTTCAAAATGTTTACGCTCATAATAAAAGAGTTCATAGCCATTTAATTCATAGGTAATAACATTATCTCGCTCACTTAATTGATTATTTGGTACACTGCTAAATTTTGTCCACGTCTCAGTTATGATCATGATATCTGGTTTTTCAATTTCAACATATGTTTTAAATTCATCTATCTTATCTCTGATGCTTCTTGCATTTACATAAAATAACGAAAGAGAACCTGCAGCATTTTCTTTAATTTTGGATCTATTACACTGCCCAACACCAATTTTGCTGATTTAATTCTAACACCTGTTTTTAGGTAACTTTGGTTAACTTTGGTGTGCTGATTTCAAAAATCACCTTAGTTTTTGCCTATCACGTCAGGTTTTCGAGCAATCAAATACGGATATTTTGGAGATATCGCATTTTGGCAGGGTTATGCCCAATTTTTTTTCTTTTAAAAAAATAAGTTTTTACATACTCAGAATCAGCATGGAAAAGTAAACAATTGTGCAGGGAGTGAACTTTAATATACAATGGTAATATTGACACATAAAGTGATTAAAAGTTTAAATAAGCAAAAAATGAATCCATATTAAAGCAAGCACGGGACCAGTTTTCTTAACATTGTCTTTTTCTTGTTTTCTTACTTTTCAGTGCTGATAAATTTTCTCTTATAGGACTTCCTAGAATGAGAGATGTCAAGACAATCTCTTTGCAGGCTCCAGCAGTAGTCAGCCATCATATGGGTATCCCATCTTCCTTGGTATCGTTCTTCCATCACTTTGGTATCTTGGTGGAACCTTTCACCTTGCTCTTCACTAACATCACCAAGATTTTCTGGAAATTTATCCAGATGACTGTTGAGATAGTGAACTTTAATGCTCATGTTGCAACCCAACTACTGAAAGTTTACAAGTAAATCCTTTACAAGATCTTTATAATTTTCAGACTTTTTGTTTCCTAGGAAGTTCTTAACTACTGCCACAAAAGCATTCCAAGCTCTTGCCTCCGTTTCGGTCATTGAGTTACTGAACTGCGGATCTTTCATCAGTTTTCTTATCTGGGGACCATCGAATATACCAGCTTTAAGCTTCTCATCACTAAGACCTGGAAAGGCTGCACATATGTAATTAAAGCAATCACCTTCTTTATTCAAAGCTGGGGAAATCACAGATACCCAAGATTTTAATATGTTGTACATGACCTTTAGATTTAATGCACAGATTTGCGTATTCCACAGATAAAATTTTAACAGCAAAACAGCTGTTAACAGGTCTCAAAAATCATCAATTTTGATAAGCGCCCTTCATGGATCACCCAAAATAGGCATATTGCATTGCACGAAAACCTGATGTGATGGACAAAATCTAAGGTGATTTTTGAAATCAGCACATCAATATTATCCAGAAACAGGTCTTAGAATTAAATCAGCAGCAAAAATTTTGTTTTTTGTTGGGCAGTGTTATCAGTTGACTTTGGTCTTTGCCATCTTTAATTTTGTTTCTTTAATTTTTACTCCATTTATTTGTTTCTGACAGTTGTCTATTATTTTGAGATATTTTATTCAGCGAAGTACCATTTGTTAGTCAATGGGACATAACCAGGTTTTTTACATTTTCATTTTGACTTTCCGTTAATAAAATTGTACAGAGTACATCCTTACCTCTTGTATTAAGATGAACCCCATCTTTATTATACAATTCTCTTTTCCAATAAAATTTGTTCCATAGATTAATGTATGTTACACCTACTTGTTTACAGAGTTCTTTGAGTCTATTATTTATGCTAAAAGCCCTAGAGAACCATTTATTACTTTCACTCATCCTTGGAATAATACCTGTAATAAATGACTTATGCCAGTTAGGGTAGGTTGATTTTGGAACTGTGATCTTGGATTAGTCTAGATAGAAAGGTATTAATGTATAAAAAACGTTGCACCAACTCATATTTGTGAAAATGATTGTATTTTTTGAGGATTGCTAATTATTTTTAAGTTGTAAAATTGCCGAATTTTACGCGTAAAATCGCGCGCGCGGCATTCGCGCAATCTAAACAAACAAAATATCGGACCTTATTTCATCAAAATAATCAATTAAAATTCGGCTTTTTTAACAAAACGATGCTTGAAACTTATTGTAAATGCATTATAGATGTTTATTAGTGTATTATTTTGTATTTTTTAATGATATTTACCTATAAAATGTGTATTAAGTTATTTTATGATGCGTTCATTTAATTGTGTTTATTTTCAGATATTTCATAAAAATGGGTAAAAAAACGGAAGTCTGCAGTGTTAACTCGAAGTGATAGTGCCAAAAAATTCAGTGGCCAGCCTTCCCCTTTGGATAAAACAGAGCCTCCTACCCTCCGCCAAGTTATTCAGTACAGTTATTTCCTCCAAAACAGCCACCCGGACTTGAAAGACTATGATATTGCTAAAATGATAGCAAAGGATGTGATTGAGATCTGGCAGGCAGTGAACCCGCGGCTGCCCCTCTATGAGGAATATTATGTAGTGAAATTAGTGGATAAAGTGTGTTTCAAGAAAGCAAAAGAGATAAACAGGAAATCTCTTTCTACAGTCCAGGAGCAGAATCTGGAGGAAAAGCTGGATAAACTTTTAGACATTTCTGCTTGCACCTGTAAGCTACCTGTTCGTCCCTGTGATGACAATGCTGTGAAGTGCAAGAAAGAAAATTGTCAAACACAGCACATAATCTGCACTTGTCCTCCCAGTAAGAAGGTAATGCTATTATTTTTTTAACTTTTAACTGGCCTAACTTAGTGCGATTAGGTGCCTTTTAAATGGAAGGAAATTCAATGCTTGTAATTGAAAAATATCCGCATTTTCCTCCTGTAAGCTTCCCCCCCCCTGGTAATAGAAATTAATAATCAATTTTTTTTCAGGATTTTATCTCTTACTTTAGATCCGCTATTTAATATACTTTAATATTTCAGGTTCCAGTAGAGGAGAGGGAATACTTGAGAGATCAGAGGGCCAAAATAGGACCCAAGGGCTCTTTCCAGCTGGGATCTGTGGATAAAGCTGCTGTGAAGAGAGACCAGAGGGCTGCAGCTGAAGCAGAAAGATTACAGAGCCAGATTCAACAGCAGCAGGAAGTGGATTTGGCCACTTTTGCCTCCACACCTTCACAAGATATTTCTTTTGAATCCAGCTCAGGAGAATCAGGAGAGGAAATATAATTTTTTTCTTATATCTTATCCCATTTTTACCCAAATTTATCCCCACTTTTTGTCTCTATTTCCCCCTTTTTTCCCCCATTTTAGCTTCAGTAATTTATTCCTTTTTTCGCCCATTTTCGCCGACTTTTTACCTGAATTTTTACCCATTTTTTCCCCCATTTTTGTTTAAGTAATTTATTCTTATTTCCGCCTATTTTCGTCGATTTTTACCCATATTTTTCCCTACTTTTTCCCCTATTTTCCCCCATTTTCGCTTTAGTAATTTATTTTTTATTTTCATTTCAGCCATTTGGTGGTGAAGCTGAAGAGTTCAAGCCAAGGAGGCACCCAAGTGTAGGTTACAGCTTTTTGAAAACCCCCAGATATGCCATGGAACTGATCAGGGGTGATGTTTCTTCCAATCTTGCGGCAAGTCTTGCTAATGCCTTCCTCCTAGACTTACAAGCTATGGACCTGCTTAAGCCTGGCCTTGATGTGAAACAGATAATAGTTGATAAATCGAAAATGGACAGGGAAAAAGCTAGAATGAAAGTGAAAAGTGATGAAAAGCACAATGAGGGTCTGGAAAAGTTAGTCTGTATTGGGGTTGATGGGAAAGTTGACAAGGACACTTTGCTGTACAGAGAAGTTAAGGATGAAAATGGGGAGACTAAGCTGAAGAAAGGGAAGGGACAAGAGCACCATTTGACTTTCACAAAGGAGCCGGGAACTGAAAGTGGAACATATCTTACTCACAGAGTCATCCCAATTAAAGGTGCGACTGGAGTTCTTCTTGGTGAAGAAGTTGCTAGTGTCTTGGAGGAGTTTAACAGTGTTCATACCCTGAAAGCTGTCCTCCTTTACAACACAAATACAAACACTGGCTGGGAGGGAGGCCTTGTAACAGCTCTGGAAAATAAAATTGAGCGGAAATTGCACACCATTGGGCATTGGCTGTTCACTCCATCAGAATGAGCTTCCTTTCAGAGCTGTTTTCAAGCATCTTGATGGCAGTACCAAAAGTCCCACTGCTTTCACTGGTCCGCTGGGAAAACTCTGTGAAATTTACTACCAAGATCTGCCACAAGTGGAATTCACCAAACTCAGTGGCCCCCTGGATGACATGGAATTTGCTGAGGAGACACTGAATGATCTCAGTAGCGACCAGAGGCTTCTTTTGCAGTATGTGCTTGGAATTTCCAGGGGCAAAGTCAACCCAAGATTTGCTGCCTGGAAAATTGGACCATTAAACCATGCAAGATGGTTGACTTTGGCAATTAGATTGATGTGTCTGTGGACCAGAGGTGCTTACCCTCCAGAACTACAGGATAAGTTTTACCAGGCCATCAAGTTCATTGTGGAAGTGTATGCAGTCAGTTGGTTTGAGATCAAAAGGGACAGCAAGTTCCACAATCAGCAGCTGTACATCTTCAACATGATCCAGAGGATCAAGCAGCAGTCTGAAGAAATCCAGGGTGTTGCTTTCAAGAACCTGAAGTACAATGCTTTTGCCTTGCTGCCCGAGAATGTGCTGTACTCCATGATGAAGTCTGATGACTTGGAAGTGAGAGAAGTTGCTCTCAAGAAAATTCTGTCCATCAGGTAAGCATTTATTAATTTAAAAAAATGTGAAAAAAAATTTGATTATGGGGATTTATTTAATAAAAGAAAGGCCCGAGTTCTATAAATCCCCATAATCGAATTTTTTTTCACATTTTCTTATCCCAATTCCCCCCTTCCCCTCTGATAATGGAAATAATCTTACCTTCTTTCTGAAAAAAAATTCGATTATGGGGATTTATAGAACTCGGTTTTTTTTTTTTAATTTAAGTTTAATTTAAATCAGTAATTCTGAGACTAATAGGGATTAAATCTTAAACTGGAATAAAAAATAAATGAATTATTATTCTTTCAGAAGTGGGAAGCCAGCCAAGAAGAGGCTGAAGAAGATCACAGCCATCAACATTGAAGCTACCCACTGGTCAGAACTAATCAACCTTTCTCAAAGTGGCATCTGTGAACCTGCTCTCACAGAAGACTTTTCTGACCAGGAGCTTCAAGAAGCATTGCTGAATGGCACCAAGCTGGAGCTGCCTGATATGCCTTCACATTCTCAGTGTTGAAAGGGCCGTGAAGCTGACATCTGAAGCTTCCCATACTGTTTATGGACTCGAATCAAGGCACAAACACATTCTGGCCAAAGCCCTAAGCCGCCAGATGAGGCCTTCCTTTGCTTCTAAGGGCTCTTACAGTGAAAATTATGATGATCTTAGGATCTAAATGTGTCTGTTTGACTCTGTACATATTTTTTTTTACTTTTTTTCAATAAAATTGTAACTTTTTTCAGGATTTTTTTATGAAAATAGCATGTTTTTTTCGGCCGAAAATTACGAAAATGCGATATTTTTCGGTACGATTTTTTGACGATTTTTGAAACGGTTTCCTCAAAAAACAGTTGAAGCTAGGGATCTGAAATTTTTTGTCAGTTATTATCATATTAAGCCCTGACTATCTCGACTAGTCCAAAGTCGATATGTAAAAAATGTGGAAAATCAACGTACCTTATTATGCCTACCTTCTTTTAATTTTACCAAGATTTCATTATAGCTTTTTAAGATTTCATCTGATGGCTTAAGCATTACATCATTACCTCCAGCGTGAATAACTACACTTTTTTGGAGAAACTAAATCAGTACCCAAAGTTTTTCCACTGATTTTTTTACTTTTACCCTATCAGTGGTTGCACCAGGATAGCAATAGACTATGCTTCCTTTTGGTAACATAGTTCCTAGGCCTCTGACTTGGGAATCTCCAATTACAGAAACGTCTCCTACATTGCTTGGGTTTAACTTGAAACTCTTACTACTGTTGAATTGAGTTTCCCTATATTGATTATTTTCTTCATCGTTTATAGAAAATGAATGAAATCTATTTGTTAATTCTATTAAAACATTTTCATTTGGTTTTAAAAATCCTGGGTTTCCAGGTTTTCTTTGGCTTTTCCCACTCATTTGGCCTATTTTGCATTAACTTAGCTCAACTAAAACATTGGGTTCAGGCTGTTTCTGAGTGTCAAGAAGATACTCTTCTTGGTCAGAATTAATCCTTACCATTTCATTTTAAATGCTATTAAAGCTATTTTAAATGCTATTAAAGCTAAAATAACGTAAGATTATAAAATTACAACTTAATTCTACACCTACATTGACCCTTTCTAAACGATCAGAATGTCTGTTCATACGTTCGTTTCCTAAGAAGCGATATGTTATTTGTATTTCAAGTCGTCTTTAACCTCGCCGTCCTCACTTCTGTTTGAGATACATTACCTCCTGGTGAGTACAGCCAGACTTGTCTTGTAACTTTTATTCTTTATTTTATTGTTTGGAATTTGTGAAGTTCTAATATTTGTACTATTGTGATCCTTTTTTTTTTGTTTGCTTTAATTGTATAATGTAAATGTCATTTTCTGTGTAACTTGTATTCATAATTCTTATTATTCTTAAGGTTCTTTCTGAATGTTGGTACTCTCCGATACCACATCGGCAAAGAAAAAAACGTTCTTTTGTAAATAATTCACTAAGAGAAATACACTTGGAGGCTGTCGTCTACATCTCGGCATCCACCTGATTCCATTTTGTTTTTTTTATTTTTTGCCTCTAGTCCTGACTTATATCCTAACTTGAGCAATAAGCTTTCCTGCCCATATTTATATATATCATCATTTATCTTTTCTTTGTCATTTATATTTTGTCAATTTCATTTAGTCACTGGAAAAACTATATACGCTTACAACATGGAATCGTATGTGGTACCTTTATTTCATAATTAAATATAAATTATTCATTAATTGAATTAAATATCTACACAAACTTGCCTCGGAATTGGCGACATAGCCTATTGGGAATGAAAATAATTGCCATACATACATAGAACCCATATGTAGGTATGGAAAACTGATGAGTGGGTAGTTGGGAGGTAACGAAAATGGTTCACTGAGTAGGTAGGTAGTTAATCTAACAATTATTAAATTCCTTTTATGTAAATAACTGGGTGGATGAAACCAATTGGTTGCTCACCAGAGTTATTCTCCACAGTAGTATTTATATACTGTGTGACAAGAGCGTGCTCGGTAATAGATATACATTACCGATCAACCAACCGAAGAAAAAACCAAGAGGACGCTGGTGGAAAAAGCCCCGCAAAAAGGAGAACAAAGGAGAACGAAAACGAGGAACGGGGCGAGGGGACGGAACTGGGGAAGGGAGAAGAACAGACAACGAAGAAAGATCCCCACCAGCAAGTACGCTCTTAACAATTAAACAAGACGGGAAAAGGGACTCTCTAATAACTAGCAGTAAGTGACTAATTGTGTTTTTAACCCAGTTTAGGTAGATTCATTAAATTAAGCTGGGTCAGACAACTTAGGCCTACATTGTGGTCTAAGACCCAGCATCAACTCATAGCTTAACAAAGGTAAAGGTAGATTGCCCTAACCTAGTTTGGTGAGGAATCCTACTGTGGACCTCAATTTATCTGCCCGCTCTGGACCATTTCCGGAATCTCTAGGCTGACCCCTCTAGGCTAGACTTGATCTACTCTATAGTTAGACTGGAGAAATAAGGGGTGGGTTAATTGTGGACCAATTCATACAGAGCATTTTTCACATAGGTATCGGCATGCATAACAACAAGAAAACCAAATTTATTGTTTCGTGTTCAAAATTTTCCACTGCTGACTCATGAAAATTACATCAAGAGAAGAGTCAACGAACTTTGAAGAATCAGCAGATTCCTAATGATATATTATATTATACTGGCGGCACTCTGAGCTGTTTATGTTACAGCGATGCTTTAAGCAAGGAAGCTGTACTTTATCTTCCTATAAGTTCTGAGTGAAATCCTCTTAATATAAAACCTAATAACTATAAAAAGGATAGGTCTATTCCTTCAGGTATTTAAATAGTGACTGCCTATATTAGTTACATCAAATCAACTCATTGTGTAACTCCATCGTACCGCGGCCCTACATCGAAAAAGATCGTCGCGCCCTACATCGAAACAGAAGCGAGGCCCAACGAAATAATAAGGTAAGGCAATTCCTTTCTTTACCATTAGGCAGCGCAAATACCGAAGGCAATTAAACATAAAGAGGTCCTTTGAAGACCTACATATACCTAACTCTCTAACGAAAAAACGTAGGGCTTTTGTCGTTAACTCTCCACTGGAATCTGCTGGAAATTTCCAACGGATGAAGGTATCAGGCAATCAACCCATAACCCTATATATTTTTTTCATAGTCACTCTAGCCATTCCTTTAAGCTAATTTCCATATAGTTTAATTATATATCCTTTTGTTATACCCATTGAGGTGACGTGTATGTATATATATGTATATAGTCTAAAAGTCACTAAAGGCTAAATATCACAAAATCTAAGCTGAATGGCAAGAGCAAGTCATAAACGAACCAACGCGGCTGTTCGTATTGCTTTGGGCTGGCCTAGACATGTTTTTTCCTATCTGACCTAATCTTTGGTGCTGAGTATAATTAGGTGGTGTTTCTAAGGTGACAAATGGGGTAGAAAGTTGTCCGCACTTAAGTATAGTTAGGGGTAATGTCTATAGCTTCTAAGTTGGTAATGTAAGAGAGAGTTAGGTAGGCCGTTTGTGGGACACAGAAATCTAATGGTAGGCTTTCAAAGGAATATCTAATTCAACGCACCGGTAAGTGCTTTTGATTGTTTGCTAGAACCTAAGTAACCTAACTGGGGTATCTACCCCACGCTATCACACCCATTTAATTAGTAACATAGGTTTCATTATAAATATAATTTAATTTTTTTTTCATTAATTTTCTTTATCCTAACCACTAAGTGTAACTTTTAAATTCCAATCCTAGATTTATTAAGAACCTGGTCTCTTTTTGACACCGAGTTTCAGCCTCATTTACAGTATTAGGCCGAGGCCTAGGCCAAACTTGGGTAATTATTTGTTTTAGTGCTCCCTCTCCTTTCTGGACCAAAACACATTTTTCTGGTGTTTTTTGGTGTGATTTGTTCAAATCTGAACTTCATTTCTTTGGGAAATGAGCCGTTTTTGAGAAATTTTCAATTTTAAAATTTCTCAAACGCTCATATTCCAAAGAAATGAAGGCTAAATTTAAACAAAAAACACCAAAAAACACCAGAAAAATGTGTTTTACCTAACCTAACCTCAGTTTCCCTGAGGTTTCAAGGTGTCCTGAATACGAATTTATATGTTAAATTGTCATAGAATGTCTCCTCCTATCGAAAACGAAGGGAGCATTAAAACAAATATTAACCATAACTTGAACTGCAATATCTTTATAAGTTGGTCTGGCCTCTCCCTCACTAATAGACCCTCTGGGCTTATTAAAATTTTTTATTACAGTACTACACTTGTCACAGAATCACATCAAATTGACATTAAGTTTAAAAGCAGCATTTATACCTTTATATATATAATTTGTAAGGCCTTTGCAGCTTACGTGATACCAGTCATCACATCTATCATATGCAATAGCTCTGTCTTTACTCTTAACTTCCTTTTTACAAACTCTACAGTCACTGTCAAAACCTATTTTTTGTAGGGTAGGCTATGTTGCTAAGTTAGGTCCTAGGCTTAAAGATTTTGTTGACTCATCAACTTTGATACTATCAAGTTATAGCAAAATAGACACGCCTAGACACGTCCGATTTAAGTTAAAATTAAGTTAAAGTTAAGTTAAAAGATGCTAAAAACCAATACGTGTTTTAAAACCCTTAACGAATCGAAAACTAGATACACGCGATACTACGTATTGTCACGTATTATTTCGTATCAAAACTGTATTGAACGTTCCACAACGTACCACGACGTTCTACGACGAATTTCCACGTATTATTACGAATTAAGCTGAGGACGCCTTATTATTCAAATCTACTATTTTTATACCACTATGCTATTCTCAAAACGAATTAATAAAAATAAAAATTATGCAGATAAGATATATTTCATCACTTCCAGTACACCACAAGTTCACAAGTTAAAAATCCAAGGAGCGCTCATTGAGTGCGTCCGTTCAGTATCCAGTATTCAGTCTCCAGTCGTTATTGTTGGTGGAGATGGCTTTCCAGAGTCCATTGTTTTGGGTCCAGATTCTAGGGGGGTACAAAAGAGAAATGTCCCTTGTTGTGTCACCCATTGAAGTCCTTAATTTGACGACTCTTGTTACCCCGTCTACCTCTGGTCTGAGTTCTAAAACTCTAGCCAAAGGCCACTATTGTCTTTGGGTACTGTCGTGTATTAGCAGAAGGTCTCCTACCTTAATTGTATCACACCAATCTTTCTTAGTCATTTGTTTATGTCTTTCCCTTAGACCGATCAAGTGCTCAGTTTTCCACTGTTTATTAAAAGGAGCTTTAACTCTAGTTGTGTGTTGTAACTTAGTCTGGAGTTCCTTATGTTGTTGCGTCTAATTTGGGTCTTCTGAAGAGTCTATATTGTAGTCCGGCAGGAGACTAACTTGTTCAAACCGAATCAAATGATTTGGAGTTAATGGTTTAGGGTCATTAAGGTTACCATTCACCTAAGTGAGTGGCCTATTGTTGGTAATATTCTCAATCTCAGCCAGGAGAGTAAGTAACTCAAACAATTGTATTTGTTTTTAACCAATTGCTTTCCTCAAGCAATTCTTTACCGTTTGAATATTGCTCTCCCAGACAGAACCATACCAGGGAGAGAACTGGAATACATTTCCATTTTATGTTTGAATTTTGTACATATAATTGTGTGACTTCGTCGTTTAACAAGTCATTAATGACCTGTTCACCAGCTTTGAAATACGTAGCACTGTCAGTCCAAACTGTCTTGGGTATCTCTTAAAGACAGCAACAAAGGATTCTGCTGTAAGATTCCCAGCAACATCCAGATAAACAGCTCGTGAGGCAGCACATGTAAATAGTACAATGTACATTTTGTGTTCAGTGTCAACCAACCACCCGTGCAGTCAATGCTCCTGTATAGCAGGGCCGGATTAACCATTAAGCAAAATAAGCCCGTGCTTAGGGCATCAAGGGAAGGGGGGCACCACAGAAATTTTCCATTGTCGGATTTACCATGGATTTATTATACTATTATAATCGCGGCTTATAGCCTATAAGCTGTTGAAAACTGAATTATATATATTCATATATAGTATTTATTTTTTTTCATTGTTTGAATTTGTAGTGAACAACAACCCTTTTGAGAGAATAAATATATTTCGTTGTAATCACACACTTTACGCTTTGCGTTATTATTTTGTTTATATCAAATCTTTGAGCGCCATATTAAAAATACATATAGATTAAATATTTTCGTGTGCTATAGTAAATGTAAAAACAAGATTCAGTCATGCTGAACTTTATAAAATAATTGTAGAAGACAATATTGAGTGTGCCTTCCCAAATGTAGAAATTGCCTTTCGTATATTTTTAACATTAATGGTCACAAATTGCTCAGCTGAGCGTTCATTTTCTCAGTTGAAGTATATTAAAAATACCAACAGAACAACTATGCAACAAGGCAGGCTGGATGCCTTATCTCTACTAAGTATAGAAGCAGATGTGTTACGTAAGATTAGTTTTGAGGATCTGATCAAAGACTTTGCAATTAAAAAAAGTAGGAGAAAACTTTTCAAATATAAATGAAGTGGAAGTATACAAAAATAAACATTATTTTCCATCTTACTGTAAGTTTTGTTTCATTTCAAAAAATAAAATTTTATTTTATGGTTTATTTTTGTTTATATTTTGAATTACATATATATGGGGCACCAAAATCTTTTAAGTGCTTAGGGCCTCTAAAGGTCTTAATCCGGCCCTGCTGTATAGTCATTGCCTTCAGTTTGAAAGGGTCTGTTGAGAGCAACACTCTCTGCTAGCAAAGCAGGAGGATTTGGTTTCCTATAGGGTATATTGCATGTGATACACTCATTGAGGACTGTTTTAACACTGATCCTTCCCTTGTGTATCCAATAAGTTTTTCTTAATACTGTTAGTGTCTGTCGGGAACTGTTAGTGTCTGTGTTTGTCTGATGATCAATGTTGTCAGATAGCTAAATCTAGGTAAAGGGATTGGATGTTTGCTTTTGTAAGACAGTTTTGGTTTATATGGGATCCCTCTACACTTTAGAAGACCTTCCTCATCTCTGAACAAGTTTAGATTCACTACTGCTGATGGTACAGACACTCTTGATTGTTTCCCATTGATCAAGAATTCTAACTCTTTATTGTACTCCTTTTGTTGTGCATACTCTATCCAGTACTTAGTTGCAACCTCTGTATAATTGTGATTGTTCTTATTTAGCTGTTTACTAACTAGTTAAACAGTTGTGAGCAAACCTCAAACAGTAAGCTGTGAACCTGACAAGCTTGCTGAAGTCAGAATAATGTTCATAATTAGTGATTGGTTCAATCTTTTCATTTGAAAAGGTTAAATTTAATGTCAGGTTAACTTGTTCCACAGGCCATTGGTCTGGATTACAGAGCCACTTAGGTCCCATGAACCAAATTTTGTTTTGCCTCAACAACTTGCAGGATAAGCCTCTGGTCAGAAAGTCTGCTGGATTTTGCTAAGTTGGAACATAGTGAAAGTTGACTTGTAGGCTTTCATTAGCTTCAGCTATTTCTTTTAGCCTGTTTCTTACAAAGGTGTTCTTACTATTAATGCTATCATTCCGTATCCAGGCAAGACAAATCTGACTGTCGAGCCAAATGTGGATATCAGTTATGTTTACATCATGGTAAGCATCCTCAAGAAATGAAATGATCTTAATAGCTAATGAAGCAGCCAATAGTTTCAACTAAGATATGGTTCGAGAAAGTTTGAGAGGTGCAGCTTTCCCCTTTGCATAAATTAGATGACTTTCTACAGGACTTACAAGGTACGCGCAGCACCCATAAGCCTGTGTACTTACATCAGCAAATACATGAAGTCTCTGGGGTTTATTCCTAAACCCACAGCACCTTGGTATTTTAATATTGTTAGAAAATCTAGAAGAGGAAGAGCCATTGTTGTCCCAAGGCGATATGATGACTAAGCTGATTGATGCAGCATTGCTTGTATATATTAAGTTAAGGTGTATATATATCCATCTCATAATTGTAAGGTTAGTGAAAAATTCACTTAATTTAGAGCTAGCATTTTTGGGCTCTTGTGGCATCATTGTTTGGGCACTCTTGTGTAAGGTGACCAGAGTCCCTATTTTGGGCGGGACAGTCCCGAATTTATGACATGTGTCCCTCTTTTCAAAATGTCCCGAAAATTTCCCGCATTTGGAGCAAATTTTCATAAATGTCCCGCTTTATTAAAACTACTGTTACATTAGACATTAGATGTCCTTTATGAATTAATAGAATTATGCCACATTCCGAATTCCAAATCTAAATACTAACTTGCAAACTGAACTGGTACGATACATGTCGCCGTGCGGCAGTGCCGTGATTCCCGACTAGCGTTTCAGTGTTTCATTAGCGGCCTCTGTGTAAAATTGTGTTGTAGTGTAACGCTTTTGTGTTTTTATGTTTGCTTAATTAATAACCTTAATTAATTTTTATCCCTGCATCCTTTTTTTTTTCTTTTGCAGCTAGGTTAAACTTTTTCGTTTGAAGGATAAGGAAAGTTATTAATTGTATCGTACGTAAGGTCGTAGGCCTAGTTTGACAACACCAAATATCTAAAGCTAAAAGGAAGTGTACATTTAATGCACATCTGCAGTCTAAATATCCATTTATTACAAAAACAACAACAGAAAGTGATGTACGGTGTGAGAAATGTAGAAGTGACTTCAGCATTGTACATGGTGGGATTAATATTACAAAGCATCTTTGCTCAAAAAGACACAAATCGGTTGATATCGGTGCTGAAAAGTACGGGAATTGAAAAACAAGTACGATAATATTGTGTATTGGTATGTCATAGATATAAGCCATTATCAGTTGAGTTAATTTTTGTCATAATTATATACTCAAGAGAAAAATACAAGCAGTGAAGTAATAATTATAATATATATATACAGTATATATAATATATATATATAATATATAATATATATATATATATATATATATAAGCAAACAACTACAGGAAAAAGGAAAAAGAAACACGAAATCCGAGCGCTTTCGTAATATATTCACATCTTCAGGGAAAAACGAGTAAAAATTTGTTTTTCCCTGAAGATGTGAATATATCACGAAAGCTCTCGGATTTCGTGTTACTTTTTCCTTTTCCCTGTGGTTGTTTGCTTATTAATAAGATCACGTGTTATTATGTGATTTTACTGCATATTATAATATATATATATATATATATATATATATATATACATTTTAACTGCAAACACGCAGTATAATTAATGTAAAGAACGACGCTTGTATAGGAGAATATTCCGCGCAAGATGAGGAGAGAGAACGAAACAAATGAAAAAAATGAGGTAATCACCCGGGAATCGAACCTGGGATCTTCCGATTGCCGGTCAGATATGATAACCATTACACCACGGGCCTCACTCGATCAAATGCCGTAATTCTCCTACATACGCGCAGAAACCAATGCCCCAAGGGGGCACCCTCCGCATGCCGTACATTATATACATTTTAACTGCAAACACGCAGTATAATTAACGTAAAGAACGACGCTTGTATAGGAGAATATTCCGCGCAATTATACTGTGAAGCAAGACACACTTTAAACTTCTTTTTGAACTGTCTATAAACAATCTCCACTCATTGGGGCTATAGTGGGTTACATCCGTTGCATTCAAAAGTCCTTCTACATTATGGCAGTAAACCAAATCCTTCTCTGCACCAAAATATTGCAACAATTCTCTTTCCCTATTGCGATAAGATGTTATTTTTGTCCCAGGATGAAGTAGATTTTTCTCGTGCAATCTTGAAGCTAATAATTCTGATGACTCTTTTGAAAGGCTGAGATCACGAATTAAATCATTCAACTCAAGTTGATTAAATCGCTGAGGTGTCGTTGATGAAGAAGGCTGTTCAAAATCATCATCAGTGATATCACGTTCGATCTCATCAGGTAATTCCATATCTTCATCATCATCTGTGAGTGTTGGAAGGTCCGTGAAAAATGGAACAGGAATTTCATCTGAGTGAGAAACTGGTCTGATTGCTGAACCTAGGTTAGGATACTTTAGATGGTGTTTATTCTTTGCGTTGAAGCCAGAAGTCTTCACAAGGCAAAAGTAGCAATCATCTGAATGATTTTTGGGCTCTCGCCATACCATAGGAATGCCAAACTTCAAACCTTTTCTGTTTCCATTTGTCCATTGTCGTAAATGTTCCACACAAGTTTTGCAAACAGTGTGAGGAGCCCACGACTTATCCTGATCTCCAAGTTTAACTTTAAAATTGGCCAGGTATGCCTTTTTTACGAAATCAGTAATGTTCATCCTCTGCTTTAGTAACGTAAAGCATCTACAAATGTAGCAGAAAACATCTGGGCTGTTTGAACACTTTCTTCGAACAGCAGACATGATGATGATGAGCTGCAACGCACCCTTCACTCACCACTGATCGCAAATAACTGCCGCAGTATTGGATCACTGAATGCTGCCCACATGTAACTCTGTGCCGCTCCCAATCATGTGACGAGCAGGCGATGACGTCACACACTTTGCAGCTGTATCCAACCAGGACAGACTGACGTCACTAGCGGAACCGGCTGCTCTCACTCCGCCAATGGGAAATCTCTCTCAGATCATGACGTCACGCTCACACCTCGGGAAATCACAGATACCCAAGATTTTAATATGTTGTACATGACCTTTAGATTTAATGCACAGATTTGCGTATTCCACAGATAAAATTTTAACAGCAAAACAGCTGTTAACAGGTCTCAAAAATCATCAATTTTGATAAGCGCCCTTCATGGATCACCCAAAATAGGCATCATATTGCATTGCACGAAAACCTGATGTGATGGACAAAATCTAAGGTGATTTTTGAAATCAGCACATCAATATTATCCAGAAAGAGGTCTTGGAATTAAATCAGCAGCAAAAAACTTTTTTTTGTTGGGCAGTGTTATTTATTTGCAGTCCCTCTTGGAAGGGGAGGCAGCAAAGACAATAACAGGATTAGCACTAACAGAGGCTAATTATAATGTGGCTTGGGATATATTAAATAAACGGTTTGGTAAGCCAGAGATCTTACTTAATTAAAAGCCACCTCCGTGAACTTTTAGCGATACCTCCTGTTAATAATCCCAATAGTGTCAAGGAGTTACGGCAGTTATATGATGAATTTGAAGTTAGAACTAGGTCCCTGGACAACTTGGGTGTCGGAATGGAAAGGTACGGTATAATGTTAGTTACTATACTGGAGTCTAAATTGCCTAGCTCAATTTTGCTTGAATTAAGTAGGGGACACTCTACAGAACATGTGTATATCCCCCTTCAGCAGATGTTAAGTCTTTTAGGCACAGAATTAGCAAGACGAGAGGGAATTGAGTTTGCACAGTGGGATGTTAAACAAGGGGACAAAGGCAGGCACAGCACCAAAGTTTCTACAAAAAGGAATAGCCCAGGTACAGTGTCAGCTCTACATGCATCATCTGAGAATAAATTAAAGGGAATCAAGGAATGCATATTTTGCGAAGGCAACCACAAGTCATAAATAAATGTGAGGTGGCTTAGGCTTTACCTGTTGAGGAGAGAAAGGACAGGGTAACTAAGTCCATAGCATGTTTTAAATGTTTTTTGAAAGGTCACAGAGCAAGGTTTTGTAAGTTTAAAATTTTGTGCAGAAAATGCCATGGCCGGCATCAGCCATTAGTGTGTGAAAACATTCCTAGTAGGCCTACCCCAGAAGTAGAGACATCAGTGGCACATGCCACTGCTATGAAAGGGAGTAAAAGTAAAGGGGGATTATTGC
Organism: Bathynomus jamesi; assembly: GCA_023014485.1. NCBI lineage: Eukaryota > Metazoa > Arthropoda > Malacostraca > Isopoda > Cirolanidae > Bathynomus > Bathynomus jamesi. The sequence goes on from JAJOZX010011368.1 coordinate 100,826, forward strand.
AAACAGCTGCAGCATTATTAATTGGGAATGATAGAGAAGGTACTGTAAGAGTGTTGTTTGATAGTGGTAGCCCGTGTAGCTTTATTAAGACCAGAATTTCCAGAAAATTGAAGTTTAAAGAACTTAAGAAGGAAAATTTAAGAATTTCTGGGTTTGGGGGTTCCCTTCAAAACCGAACCAAAGTTAAGAAGGTAGAAGTTGTGGTTAAGGGGTTGTTACCGCAAAGTCCCACTATCAAGGTCCAAGCTGCAGAGATTGAGGAACTTTGTGCTCCAGTCACTACTTGTTTGGATATGGCATGTGTCCAAGAATTGCAAGTTAAAGGAATTAATTTGGGCAATAATAAGTTTGAAGAAACAGAAGATATTAGTCTTTTGATTGGAGCTGACTATTACTTGGACTTCATCACTGGTAATATTGTCCGCACATCTCGAGGTCCGGTAGCTATTGAAAGTAAGCTAGGCTGGATGCTACATGGTAGCTATTGCAATGAATTGGAGGTTAAAGCTCTTTTTGTTAAGATTGAGGAGAACAGCCATGGTTTGGAAAGGCATTTGAAAGCCTTTTGGGAACTTGAATCCATTGGCATAAAGGACAAACAGGAGAAGCAGGCAAGTTCAGTGAACAGTGATGTTTTAGAGCAATTTGAAAAAGGGATTGGGTTTAGAGATGGTTGCTATGAAGTTGGCCTCCCTTGGAAGGATTCTTGCAAACCCGGTTCAAACCTTCAGCTAGCTAATAGGAGGTTGGAGACTTCATTGCACAGGCTAAGAAAAAATGAGGAGTTGTTAATTGAATACAATGAAGCCATCCTAAGCTATGTAAGGGAGGGCTATGCTGAAACGGTGCAAGGTGAGCTGGTGAGCCAGGAGGCACATTATCTACCACACCATGCAGTGGTACGGTGAGACAAAACTACCACCAAACTGAGGGTAGTTTTTGATGGCTCAGCCAAGGACAAAGGTGGTGTGTCCTTGAATGACTGTTTGGATGCTGGGCCATATTTAAATGCAGATTTATTTTCCTTGTTACTGAGATTCAGGTTTGGTAGCGTAGCATTGACTGCAGATGTGAAGCAAGCCTTTTTGCGGATAAAGTTAAAACCAGAGGACAGAGATGCAGTAAGGTATCTGTGGGTGGATACGAAAGACTTATTGGAAAATTAACCTAAGGTTCAAGCATATAGAATGAAGTCAGTGTTGTTTGGCCTCAGCTCTAGTCCATTTCTGTTGGCAGCTACTATGCAGTACCATTTTAAGAAATATTCTGAAGTCTATCCTAACACTATTGAACACATGAAGAAAAATTTTTATGTTGATGATTTGCTGTGTTCCGTGGATAATACAGAAATGGTTAACAGATATTCAGGGAGGCTAGAGCTATAATGAGGGTGACGGAGGCTGGCATGGAGCTTAGAAAATGGCAGACCAATCATTTTCATTTACAACAGTTTATGAGTCAGTCCTGTGTAGTACCTGATGCAGCAGAAAGTATTGAGGATTCTGGGATTAAGGAGTTGTGGGCAATAGACACAAAGGTGCTAGGCATTGTTTGGCAGCAAGGAGAGGATTTGTTTACCTTCACTGGGAAATCTTTAGTAGAGCTGGCTGAGAATGAGACAAGGTGGACAAAACGTACAGCTCTTAGTTTGGCTTCAAATGTCTTTGATCCTCTTGGATTCCTGGCTCCATTTGTGATAAAGTAAAAAATTTGGTTTCAGAGCCTCTGGGAAATTGGACTTGGTTGGGACCAAGAGTTATCTGATAATATGGTGGTAAGGTGGAAATATTGGTTCAAAGAATTGGCACATCTTGGAGACATTGAAATCCCAAGATGGTACTTTGGAGAGTTGAACAATAGTCCAGACCGTTTGGAGCTGCACATCTTTTGTGATACAAGTGAGGAAGCCTATGCAACTTGTATTTATATAAGAGACACATTCAAAGAGGAAGTAAGTTGCAGGTTGGTTGCTGCAAAGAGCAGAGTAGCACCTTTGAAAAGGCTTTCTATTTCAAGGTTGGAATTGATGGGTGCAGTTATTGCTAGTCGGTTTGCAGTTACAGTGCAAAAGTCTTTGGCCCTCTATGAGATTCCAAGCTATTATTGGACAGACCACTATAGTTTGGTACTGGTTAAGAAGCCAGGCAAAGAAATGGAAACCATTTGTTGCCAATAGGGTGGAGGAAATTCAAGCACACACAGATCCCAAGCAATGGAAGCATTGTCCAGGCACCCAAAACCCAGCTGATTTACGAACACGAGGAATTTCGGTGAAAGATCTTGCACAGTTAAGTTTGTGGTGGAATGGGCCAGAGTGGCTAAAACTCGGAAGTGAAAACTGGCCTTCTAATCAGCCTATTGTAGGAGAATGCCAGGCTGAAGAAGCATGGGTGAGTGAGGTGAAAAAATGCACTGTGAACAGTTATCAAGTTATGCAGCAGGACCCCATATTGAGGCTTGAGGACATTAGCAGTCTGAAAAGATTAAGAGTGACAGCATGGGTATATAGATTTACAAACAATATTAAGGAAGAAACAAGAAGGGAAGGAATTCTGAACAGTAAGGAGATTCAGAAAGCCAGGCAATACTGGGTGGTATATGTTCAGAAGGAAAAATTTGGTGAAGAGAGGGAATTGCTCACCAGTTGTCCATTATTACAGGTTCTACCAACACATTCTGCTCTCAAGGGTTTGGATGTGTTTTTGGATCAGGATTTATTGAGAGTAGGAGGTAGACTACAGTTTTCTGGGCTTCCAGAGGAGAAAAGACGTTCAATTTTGCTACCTTCTGGGGGGCACTTTGTGGACCTTTTGATCCTGGATACTCATCATAAGTTGTTACATGCTGGAGTTAGAGAAGTGATAATAGAGATCAGACAACAGTTTTGGATTCACAAAATTAGACAAGTAGTAAAAAAGGTCTTGCATAAATGTGTGGTTTGCAAGCGTTGTAGTGCAAAGCCTTATCATGAAAAGGTGCTCCACTTCCAAGAGAACGCTGTGTCTATATATACTGCCCCATTTGATGTAGTGGGAGTAGACTTCGCAGGTCCAGTCTATGTGTATGAGCAAGGAGAGTCTAACAAAGGTTATATATGTTTTTTCACATGTGCTACCACCAGAGCAATCCATTTGGAGTTGGTAAGCAACTTACGTAGTGATGTATTTCTTTTGGCCTTTAAAAGGTTTGTAAACAGAAGGGGTTTCCCAAATGAAATCATCGGATAATGCAAAACCCTTCAAAAGGGCTGCAAAGGAACTCCAAGAAGTTTGGTCCTTGCTAAATGATGAAGGATTCCAATCCTACTTTTCACACCATGGGGGTACAGTGGGAGTTTATTGTTGAGAGAGCACCATGGTGGGGAGGACTTTGGGAAATGCTAGTGAGAAGTGTAAAGTGTCCATTAAAGAAACTTTTAGCTAATGCTCATTTGAGCAAAGAAGAATTCTGCACTGTTTTGTGTGAAGTAGAAGTAATGGTGAACAGTAGGCCTATCACCTTTGTTTATAACAGTATGCAGGATGCAGAGCCATTGACACCAAATCATTTTCTTTGTGGTAAACGATTAACATCAAGCCCCAGTTTGCCAGAAGACTTACAGCCTATCCAGAGCACTCAAGAAGAGTTAACCAGAAGGTTCAAGTACCTTGAAGAGCTACAAGATCAGTTATGGAAGAGGTGGCAGATGGGTAATAATTGAGTTCTGGCAAGTATTCTATCAGGCAATGTAAAGGGCTCCAATGCAAATTGTATCAAGGTGGGAGAAGTGGTAATGATTGGGGATGAAAGACCAAGGCAATGCTGGAAGCTTGGCATAATTGAAGAGTTGCTTGTTGGCAAAGACAATTTAGTTAGGTCTGCACTAGTAAAGACTTCAGGAGGAAAATTAAAGAGACCTATACAAAAACTCTATGTTTTAGAAATCATCAAAAACACGGATAGTCAAGATGAAACATTTGAGTTACAGCCTCATGGAGAAGGCTTGGCTAAATTTGCAGAAGGTAATGGCAACAATGCCTCTTCGGTGGGAGTGTTAGAGAATCTAGAAGAGGAAGAGCCATTGTTGTCCCAAGGCGATATGATGACTAAGCTATTTGATGCAGCATTGCTTGTATATATTAAATTAAGACGTATATATATCCATCTCATAATTGTAAGGTTAGTGAAAAATTCACTTAATTTAGAGCTAGCATTTTTTGGCTCTTGTGGCATCATTGTTTGGGCACTCTTGTGGCATCATTTTTTTGGGGGCACTGCGCGTCCTTCCTACTCGTTTGTTGAATGCGGCACTTACAGGACGTGGTTTTATAGAGAGCTCTCTTGCAATTCAGTTTGGTTGTTTAGATACAAATGATGCATCGTGCAATGGTGCAGGTTGTGTTGTTGTTGCAAAGTTTAAAAAGAAGACCATAAATAGTGCCCCTTTTGTTTTTTATCTTAATTTTATGCAACTGAGGCCTAAGGTAGGCCCACATCGAGTCAGGAACCCTGAGGTAGGACCTAATAGGACCTCCAAGTCCGTAAGTTTTCAGTCTAGCTTAACTTGGGCTGTAGGTTAAACTGGCCCTTCAGAGCTTGGCCGTTCACGGCTCAGCTGGGATTCTGAACCCAATAAAATAAAAAAAATAACAAATATTCTGCACCTTTGTTAAATCAGTAGCTAACATCTTCCAAGATTTTTTATCTTTAGTTGTTATTGGCTCATCCCATCCGACATTTGTCTTCCAAAATTCTTGGAGGAGAAATTTTGATCTTATTGTCGAAGGCAGGAATAAACCCATGGGATAAAATGTTTTGGAAGCTTCCGATAATATCTGTCTTTTAGTGTTAGCTTACTTATCAAGTTTAAAACTTTTAGTGCAGATTGAATCATGATTGTTAGAAGTTGCATCCAAATACCAGTTCATACCTAAAGTTTTAACGCTGTCTGATGGTTCAGTAAGACCTTTGTCGTCTTTTAAGATCTTTTTGTTTAAATCCTCATCATTTGAAATCCACTCTCTAAGTTCAAAGTTACCTTGTTGCATGATGTTTTGAGAGTTTTTATAGACCTCAGATAATTCAGATTTTGTTGATGTTGAGCCTATTAGATTATCTACATAAAAATGTTCTTTAAGAAAGTTTAGTGTTAAAGAGTTATTAAACTGGTTTAAATGATGTCTAATTGTCAATGCTAATAGGCTAGGTGAGCAATTGGCTCCAAACAATACAACATTGAATCTATTGGTTATGAGCCCTTTATTCAAATCAAATGGATCCCTGAACCATAAGAACTTAAGTTAATTTTAAAAATGAATATGACAAGGATCGTCTCAAAAATGCCTTTGAAATGTCACTTTGTAAGGCATATGTATTTAACCTGAACCTGAGTAAGAACTTTACAAGATCAGAAATGAGATTAAGACCCTCAATCAGGCAATCGTTCAAACTGTGTTTATCACTCTTTTTGAAGCTCCAGTTATAAACTACTCTAAGTTTTGTTGTTGGGGCATCTTGTCGATAAACCCCCCTGTGGGTTAAATAATGACAGCTATCTTTTTTTAAAAGGGTTAGATGACATCAATGTACAGTTGAATTCTATTATCCTGTTTGAGCTTATTCATTACTTTATATAAATGTCCTTTAGCTACTTTGAGATTATCTCTTAAATTTGGACAACTTATTTTCCAAGATAACTCAACAAAATAACTATTGTCTTTGCAATGAATGGTGTCTTCAGATCTTTCTACCATTAACTGATCTTCTGAAGTTTGATTTGTGTCATGTATACCCACAGATTGTAGTAGCTATAAAGTTTGAATTCCCCCATCTCGAGTTTCATTTGACAATAATGAATTAATATTCTCATTTGTTATAACATTATTCAAAGTATTGCTATCCTTACAGGTGTTATGTAGGACTGAATTGAGGCACATAGTTTTAGCTAGGCATGTCATGAACTATTCTGGTTTAGGTTGTATCTGGATAGGTCACCCAAGGAATGTATCCTCGATGGTGTCTGAATAGTTATACCATTACCTATCTTCACCATGCCTCTATAAATAAGATAAATATAATCTGCCCCTATTAGCATTTCAGTGTTAGCTACTATGTTGTTTGTGATATGTCTATCAGCTATATTGTACTGTTTTCTCAAATGGTTGATAGTTTATTCTAATTTGGGTACAACCATTTTGTTTTGACCTACTTTTGGAACAATAACTGTTTTAATTTTTTCTAGTTCGTTTTCTAGATGTAATTCCAGATCAGTTGTCTTATAGCTTTTTCTTTCTGAGTCATCCTTAAAGATGTGATATTGAGCCCTTGTTCATTTGGGTTTGGTGTTAAACTCAGTTTATCATTAAATTTTGTGAGACAAATGTTTGTTGAGAACACGAGTCTATAAGACATCTCACTGGAGTGGTGCTACCCTCACTATTCACTAAGTCCAAAGTCATAGAAGGTGAAAGAATCTGTGTTTTTTGCTATGTTGGTTGAACAGACAGAATGCCCTAGGAAAGTAGCATTTTCTTGATTAATTATCCTTGGTTGGAGGCGGTACCGTACCTTTTGAGTTTGAGTACTGTTATTTGGACACTTTAGTGAATCACACATTGATGAAACATGTTTTAGACTTTTACAAAACATACGATTAAGTTTTAACTTAGATTTATAATCTTTCTTATAATGTTCCTAGCCAGTACACTTTTTACATAGTTTCAACTGTTCACATCTTTTAGATCTCGAGTTAGTCTGAATATTTGCCATATCCAGTACTACTGTGTTCATCACTGGCACAAAATTTACAATGTGGTGTGTAAGTTCAGGCAGCAGTTATATTAAAGTTTCGTAACGTAGGTGTCCTTGTGGCATGGTTAGTGATATTTGAGTCTACAGTGTCAAGTTTTGTCTGTTTGATTGCACCTAGTTGGTCTTTGGAGACAGTCTTTGGTTTATCCATAGTCTGGATCTTATTTTGAGATGAATTATTTCTCAATTTGAAATTAGATAAGACAACTGGAAAGTGTTTCTGATATCTTCAAGATCAGGATAAACCTCTCCTGTCTTTTGAGAAAAAAGATCTTTGACCCCTAAAAGGGAGGCAATTAAGAAATGCAGCTTGTATGAGCCAAGATGAAGCTTTAACGTCTATCTCATTGCTAACCAATTGTCCCAAAATAGCTTCTAATTTCGAATAAAATCTTTCTACATCACTATGGTTATTCTTTAAGGGTGTGAAAATAATAATTTGTTGAGCTAATTCAAATATAACCTTTTTATTAATGTTTCAGGAGATCAATAGCTACTTCATATGAATCGCCCACAGCTGGTAAATAGTCTATCATGTCAACAGGAGGAATATAAAGTTTACTACTTATTAAACTCAAATTTTTCAATGAAAGATGGGAATTGTGCCCTATCTCCATCAAATGTTGACACTTGCAAAATGGGCAACTTAGCTCTAAATTCTTGTGACTCAGGATTTGGCATGCCACTTAAATTTTGAAAAACGTTAACCCAACTTTGATTAAAATCAGAACTAGGTTTATTTGGTGTTAAATCATTCAAACGAGATTGTAGTTTATTTATGCGCTTACCAATTGAGGTTACATGCAGGGGTGTGCTGGGACCGGTTCGGTCCGGTTCGCCCAACCGGTTGTTAAATTTTGATTGGATCACCGAACCGTTTGTTGATACTCAACCATCGCAGAACGAACTGACTATATGGAAACTTCTTGAATGAGACAGCGTAATTGAGAATGTAAATTTATATCTAAATTTTTTTTTCATTTTTTCAGGATTTTATGGAAAAATATACGTAGTATTACAAGCAGTGGTCGTTTCAATATTTATTTATTTTTTGATGAAAAATTAGTTTATTTTTAGATAATTATGTCATTAGTGAGTATAAAGAATATATTAAATAATTTCTGCCAAAATGTTACAAAATGCTGTTTGGGAAAGGTAAAATGCGTTGGCTTCCGGGGCTCTGCCCCGGACCCACTGGGAAAACTACCGCTCACCCCAGACCCACTAGCTTAATGACTCGCGTCATTGGCGCTCGCCGATTTACACTTCTGTTTGTATCAGAACTGGTTGTTAAGAAATTGGCAGCACACCCCTGGTTACATGTTCCTCAAAATTAAAGTAAAGGTCTGGAAGTTGTTCTTCAGTCATTTCAGATTCAACTAACTTTAAAATACACTCATCAGTGGCTATTTTGTCCTTTTTAAATTTATCCAATTTATAAATTATACTCTAAATCTTCTTCGTCTGGTTGTGTAATATTAGTGAGTGTTGATGGTCTTATTAACAGCGCCCAACTTCCCAGCCTTCTTTTTTAATCGTTGAAATTCATCAGTTTCCTGTTTAAGTCAAAATAGTTTTAACTAGGGATTGTAATGAAATAAAAAGGCGAGAAGAAATTGTCAGAGACGAGAGATCAAATAAACTGAGAATCAGACAGACAGGCAAATTTTAAATTTATCATAGTTAAACCCAGCGTATTTAATTAATATCAAGATTTAGTCCAATAAGTATCCTAAGTCTGGACCCGACCTCAGGCGAATGTAACTCCAACCAAAAATTTAAATGAGGCTTTGGCTTAAAGATTATTTGAAAGAAAAAGTAAGTTTGATTCTGGTTAATCTGTATGTTGCACTCAGTTCTAAGCTTGTAAAAGAATAGGACTCCATAAATGTAAATGTATCCTAGTTAGGCCGTAAGTTGTAAACCTAATTAGGCAAGTTTGTTACTTCAGCCTTGATTAGGTCAGGCTTAGGCTAGACCATTGGTTTTCGACCGGTTGTTAAAGTACCCAACTTGGGTAATGACAACTATTTTGTGGGGTGATGACACGCGATCCAGAAATTATAAAAAAATAACATTGTGATAATCCAGAAGTTATAAAAAAATATCTATAGTGGCCTATGTATCACCGATTTGATGTGGCTTAGAAAGTAGGCTTACTATAATTACTGAATAAAATGAAATTAGGATCACCAATTTGGGCCTACTGCCCAAACAATATTTAATAAGGAAAAGGAAATTACTTTGTTTTGTGTTTAATTAGGAAAATAAATCAATTATTTGTTCACAGCGATTAACAGTTCAATCACGGTATTTATAGTGATTAACAATTATATAACGGCATTTATACTATGCTAAATATGATTGATTCTTAGCAATAAGGAATGGTTATACAGACTAATTGTTAAGTAAATACACTAATTCAGATAGGCTAATTAGAATATGCAGAGGTGAACACAGAATAAATAATGAAGCCTATTGATAACTGAAATAATGCACGTACTGTTGGTACAGTAAATGACTTAGGTTGTTAAGAATGAAATGCATAAAAGAGCACACAAACAATAAGATGCAAGATAAGTAAATTATACGCATGAACACAAACAATAACAGGGTGATACAACTACGGTATTTGTACAACATTTGAAATAGGCGTACTACGTCTTAACGAGAGCGTTAGTTTGCACGGTGATGGACACTTTTAGGGCCTATATGATTAGGCAGAGCTTGCGGAAGCACGACATAACAAAAACACTGTAGGCCTGGTGAGGGCCGCAGAAGCTTACCGAGATGATGAGTAATTCTGGAGATTGAAGACCTACGTGAAGAGTTGACCGTATTTGGGCAGTAATGACTTTGGAGATTGTAGGCCTAGGTGAAGGTTTGACCGTAATGCGTTTCGCCGAAGATGAACTTGGAGACTGTAGAGGGCCTGTTGAAATACTTGTTGAACGGGCGCCGATCGAATTGTGGTGAAGGATGAGTGAAGAGCGAAATGGGTTTGTGGCTTGTAGCTTAATAGGAGGTTTACGGACCTGGGCCTCGAAGGGTGCTTCTGTAGTCAGACTGGCCTTGCCGGCGAGAGGATGAGTGTTGACAGCCGGTAGAAATTTGTTGAAGAGGGTCCAGCGGAAAGTGCCTACAGCAGTGATGTTTCTTGCAGGATGGAATTGTAGAGTCGCCTCAAGTGTTACTTCGTTTCTTGTATGGTTGAAATGTGACTTGAAAGACTGAGGCCGGCTGAGGTCGAAGCGGCGCTACGTGAGGTGAGATTCACGAGGAGAAGTAAAGAGCGGAGTGAGAGCGAGTTTCAGTGAACTCTGACTTTTATAGGCTCGTAAGACGCTAACTTTTCGCTGTCCTCTTTGGGAGAAACACAAGCGTCCTTTTGTTTCTCTCTCCTTGAACCACCGTGTTTTTCGATTCCTGATAATTCCAAGATGTCTGCGAACGGCGAGGGAAAGGAATTTCTTTGTCTGCCTTCTACATATCTAATGATTGGGGTAATGGGGCTGGGTTAGAATCGGTTTCGGGTAACCATACAAAACAGGTTGAGAATCACTGGGCTAGACCATTTAGCTAGCCTAATTCTGCATTGTCAAATAAGGTTAAGCCTAAAATACGAAAATTCCTCACACGGGCCACCAATGTGAAAAATGCTCTGCATGCATTGGTCCCCAATTAACCTACCCCTAACATCTTCTGTCTAACTGCAGAGTAGGTTAAGCACAGCCTTATAGGGCCAGCTTAGAGATTCCTGAAATGGTACAGAGCGGCAAGAGTAAACTGAGGGCCACAGTAAAATTCCTCACCAAATTAGGTTAGGGTAATTTACTGTAACTTTTGCTAAACTATGAGGTGATGTGATGAAACCACAATGTAGGCCTTCTAATTGGACCTAGTTTAAACTATTATCACTAAACGGGGGTTAGAAATACAATGGTTCACTAACCGAGTGTTATTAGATAAATCCAGGTCTCCTCAGCCAGTCCTGGTCTTGTTTTTTAGAGTCCTTCTATTTGTTTAATTTAGGTGAACACACTTTGAAAAAGCTGGTTATTTCTTTCTTCTGTTTCAAGGCCCTCGCTCGCCATACCGCTGTTACAGCATGTTTCCTTTGTCTCTCTCCTCCAGCTTATTTTGTTTGGTTTGTTGATTGGTAGTGTCATTGTTTCAATACTACCAAGTATGCTTTATCACACAGTATATAAATACTAGTGTGAGGATTAACTCTGGTCAGCAACCGATTGGTTTCATCCACCCAGTCTGATATAAAAGGAGTTTAATAATTGTTAGATTAACTACCTACCTACTCAGTGGACCATTTTTGTTACCTCACGACTACCCACACGTATCAGTTTTCCATACTCCATTTTAGATTTCAATGTTCACCACCATCGTTGGCTTTCCTCCCATTTCACTAACATCTTTGTTGAACTACCTTACAACTTCTCTATTCTGAATGACCTAGAGCAGATTGTACATCATCTTAATGGTATCCCCGATCGCCTTGGAGATCGGCTCAGCATTATGGACTTATTTACCTCTTATCTCTCTTCTTACTCCATCAAACTTTTTTCTCTGTTGGGCTCCTCCAACCATAATCTTGTGTGTTTCCTGTCCTATCGCTCCAATTCAGCCTTTGGATCCTTCCAAGAGGGGAGACACCTTTGGCACTTTGACAACGCTGATTGGGAGGCCCTTAGGCAGTACTTCTCTGATTTCCCATGGAACGATTACTGCTTCCGTGGCCGGGTCCCTTCCGAGTGTGCTGAGTGTATCACGGAAGTGATTCTCTCGAGCATGAAAGCGTACATTCCATACTCTATTCCTACAACGAATGCCAAAAAAACCTTGATTCAACTTTACTTGTACCAATACTATCTGTAACAAAGAGGAGGCTTTCACAAGGTACCGTCGTCATCCAACTCTTCACTCTCGCTTAATTTATATTTCTGTCTGGAATCGTGCAAAATTTGTTCTTCGATTAGCCAAAAATTCCTTCATCCAACAAAAATGTGAAAATCTATCAATTTTAATTCTTCTCGCTCATTCTGGCATCCAGCCAAAAATTTCCCCAACAACTTTACTTCTTTTTTCCCTCCTCTTTTCCACTATGATGGTTCATTTACCGTTTCTTCTGATAAAACTGAACTCCGCTCAAACTTTCGCTTCCAACACAATATATATATATATATATATATATATATATATATGATGAATAAAACCACGAAGGAAAGGAAACACAAAAAGGTGCTCAAGCGCTTTCGTCTAATGACATCCTCAGGAACACTGAAGTACATAAAAGGTTACGGCCTATATATAGGTTACAGGAAAAAAAAAAAATAAATAATAAATAACATACATACACACAAACATACATATATATATATATATACATATCTACACACACACACACACATATATAATATATATATATATATATATATATATATATAATATATATATATATATAATATATATATATGCAATAAACGGAGAAGTAAAATAAAAATAAAAAATTAAAGATTAGAGGATTAACAAAGAGGCATACAGATTTGTAAGGAAAAATATCGATTTTTAGCACAAGATCAAATGAATTAAAAATACAAATTTTACTGGACTACCCGGGTTTTAACACTTTGCCTTTTAGAGTCAAGATTCGATATATAAAAAATAATGAAGATTAAAAGTTAATAAAGTAGCGTACAAGTTTACCAAAGATTTAGCGTCCTACCCTTTTTATCTAAATTTGTTTTGAAGGAATTCAAAGTGGTCTGCCTTCAAAAATTTAAACATCGCCAAACATAATTTTGTAACCGTTATTCCCCAACCGTGGATCCAACCTTTGTTTGATGAAATTTACAACGAGTTGCGTCGGAGAACTACTTCACTTCGTAACATTTTGGATCGGAAAATTAAAAGTCTCATTCGAAATAGTCAGTGGAGTAAAAAAGCAAGCTCAAAGTGTGTTTTGAACCTTTCTTCGAAAAACATTAGTGACGATGCAAAAGTGCCCTTGGATATGGTATGTCCTTTTTATTGTTAAAAAACCTTCGGCTTTACAAATTTGTTACAGTCTCGCGTGTTTTGAAAAAGAGTGTAATCTCCCTCAGTATTTGTTTAACATAGTTAAAGGCCTCGTTTATAGTGCAGCGAATGGTAATTACGAAGATAACTTTCCTAAACGTTTTCGCGATGGCCTCTCACAATTAAAAAAAGATGGGGCTCCATATTAAAAGCAGACAAGGCTAACACCATAGTTATTATGGACAAAGT